>JAILYA010000061.1:1800000-1993627 GCA_021437795.1 Rhodamnia rubescens
GACATAGTCCAACATTTTTCTAATGTTCTTTGCGCTCGATAAACCCTTTATTACGAAAATGTAGACATTCTCACTGTTCAATTTCCATTGTTTACAATAGCGTTGTATCTTTGTGGATTACTTGACCATGAATAATACATTCACTGCTGAAAACCAGCTTCTGTATATTTCCCCATTCTAGATATGTGCTTCAGACACTGTACACCTAATTTTGCTGAGACGCGACATGGTAAAGCAGCTTCGTATTACATTGCTAGGGATCTTGTATTTGGGTCTTGAGCATGAGGATATAGTTGATCTGGTATTAATGCGTGACTTGTGGAAGAATCTAATGCATTCAAGTTATTCATTCAGTTGATTGCTCCTCCTCCCTTATTATCAAGTTTTGGCAGGAAATTTTATTCTCATCTCACCATGTCCATTTGTTTGCACCGCTGAGTCTCTGACTTCAATTTTGTTTGGAAGAGAAGATTCTGTTAAATTGCGGGTCTCCTTGTAATTGTTGGTATCTTTTGGGTTCCAGTGCCAAATTGTTCTGAAACTGTCTGCATCAGTGACGTCGCTATCCGCTTGCCTTCTCTCTGTGCTATTCCATTTTCAATTCACAAGGTCTACAACAAAAAGCACAGAACAATCAAAGCATCAACGTGTAAGATATGCATGGAAGTATCATGATGGTTTCAGCTCGCGGGTTGGGCAGTTATGGAAGTGCTTTGCTGTGCTGAGCTGGTCGATGGGAACTTCCCTAGTCCATGGTATCTGCAGTTTTGATTTTATAAGAAGAAGACATGAGTAAAGCAAGTCTGACTGCATTTTAATTAGTAAAGGGAGGGAGGGGGAGACAGGGAGGGAGAGAGAGGCAAAGAGAGAGAAGTTTTCCAGTGCTAGGCTTAAGAAAAAGCAAAGTACTTATGCTGGAAATTCTGGTACACCATTTGATATATTCTACTCGCAAGCTTTGGCACTAAAAGCAGCCCTCTGGGCTCTGCAATTTTGTGACAGGAAATTCTTGCTATAAATTCCATTTAATTTTGTTTTTTCTTGTCCATTACAAAACTCACTTTCCTGTATTCTCCTTTGTACTCATAAAAAGAAAGGGAAGGATCACTGCTCAGGAGCAGTTGATCCTTGGATGAGGTTGCGAGAGGGGGTGCTGGCAATTTGTATAATTTCCTTTTCTGAGAATATGCTGCTAGGTAAGTTCTGAATCGCCGCCGTTCTGTTGGAGGCCTCCACAAATGTTTCGAGACTGTAAAAAGAAGATGAAGGAATACTGCAATAGGACAGCGAGAAAATAAGAACTTGTGTTACGTAGATGTTACAAGTTTTAGCTGCAATTTTCCCCATTATTAACTTCTGTATCTCTGATAGACATCGTAAATTGTTATAGTGATGCCCCCTCTATGCGTCTCTGATAGACATCATAAGTTGTTATGGTGATGCACTTTATTCAAAATTCTCACACCAGGATTAAGGTGGAAGTTTCGGCTTACTGATCTGCAGGAGCATCATGGATAGTTGTTTAAAGTAAGTATTTTGAAATATCTACTGAGAAGCCGGGAGGAATACTTGCATTAGGGAAGCTTTTGGAAGAAGCCATTTTACTCCTATGATATGAGCGACAGGTTTGACATCACAAAGTGCTGTGAACAACTTTAGAGAGAATAAGATGCTTTTGTACTTGTCTACAGACACAAATGTTAGACATTTTGAAGTCACCAGGAAAGTGAACAATCATGGGAAAGGGAGGAAACATAAGGTTGATACTGGAATGAAGGATTTGTTCCTTTAATATTCTTCCACTTTGGACGTAGCTCTTGCTTCCTTCTTCTCTACTACTCTTTCTGCAAGCCAGACAGAAATGGTTACGAAATTCCTGAAGGACATTTGACATTGACTTTGTCCAATAAAATGCTTTTCTTTGTATGTTTGCAGCAACAGGTAAGAGATAATTCCCTAATGTAACAAACAAATGAGCAGCACTCCTATGAAAAGCTCGAGGCAGTATGAGGCAGAGTGCAGATACTTGTATTCATTTTTCTCTGGTAACATTTCCTTAATCCAACTCCGTAAAGAACCGGGTTTTGAATAGATGTTATAAAGTGTTAGTTCATTTCCGAACTTTTCTTTTGAGATTTCTGTCGTCCTCATTTTGGATTGCTATTATGTTAGGAAACGGTGGAAGTGAGGGACCGAAGCTTGTGGAGATATTTTCCCGGAGGTCACAAGAACTCAAGGCCATTTGCCAGACATACAGTGTTCTATATGGTCATGATCTTCTTCGGGTCATCACGAGCAATCAAAAGAGCAGTGCATTTACTGTGAGTCTAGCCGAGGGACCAAGTTCTTTCAATTATGCAGTATGATGCTATTTAGTTACTTTTTTGACAAATTTATCTTCCTTGTAAAGAAATTGGCTTATCTGCGCGTGAGTGATCCTCAGAGCCGTGATGCTGAGATTCTGAGAAAATCACTTGGGGCGGGAAGCATCAATCTGGGCACGCTGATTGAGATAACATGCACTCGTTCCTCATCAGAGCTGCATGACATTAAGCAGCAGTATCACTCTCGATATCAATCTGATCTTGAACGAGACATCTCCATTAAAGTCAGCGGCGGATTTAAGGAGGTGCATAACTATTTTGAAGCACCTATTGTAACTGACTAATCCTGCGTGCAACTTCCTGAATGTTCTAGTTCTTTTTTCTAGATACTAGCGGCAATATGCAAGTCATGTCGCAACCATACCCACAAAGCGGACACAAGCCTGGCCTTTTGTGATGCTAAGACACTGTATGAATCTGTGGAGAGTGGAAGGACCATTGATCAGAAGACCATCGTTTCACTCTTGAACCAACGAAACACATCCCAAGTTAAAGCCATTCTACTCTCCTACAAGCAGCTATACGGGCACGAATTCTCCAAGCTGATCAAGCAAAGCAAGTGTGGCCAATTCGGTCGAGATCTTCGCCTAGTGATCAGATGCATTCAGAACCCCGAGAAGTTTTTCGCGAAACAGCTGAGGATGAGGAATGCCGATGCTAGAGAGATTCTTGTGCGAATCATCGTCACTCGCTCGGAAAAGGACATCAAAGACATAAACAGGGTCTTTTCGGCTAAAACGGGGAGCTCTCTCGAGTACCTTGTGAGAAGGGAATTTAACGGTGTCAAAGAGAAGGCCAATGAAACTGTGGCGGCCATCTTACTTGAGCTTATCAGGGGTTAAAATGTTAAATGTAAAATTTATCTGGGTCAATATCATAATAATGGTACTGGGATTAAACGTGCTAATGAAATTTAGAACCCGGCTACTGGACTATTTCTTCAATCGTTGTGGTATCGATCTTAGCTGGGAATTGTTTGTGTAAATCTTGATATGCAAATGAAGAATGCAAAGACTATGTGATGTGTTACAACATATCGGCTTCGTTAATTCGGGAGTAGTTTTTCTTTTTTTTTTTTTTTTTTCTATTTCTTTTGCTTGAAGTGGAATGGGTTCTCTTACGGGAATACAAGGGTCCTAACAACTGCTGGTTGCAAAAATGTTGTGCTAAACAAGAATTGGACGACTCTGTCAATTTGAAAAATGATAATGTTGGCAAAGTAGCTCATTTTAATCGGCAAGTAAACATATTCATGGGTATATATCATATGTAGTATAAAGAAAACTTTCGAATTCGATGTCTACCTTCAGATTTACTTAAACTATAAATTCTTAAACGACAACTTTATGCATTTAATTGGGTTGTTTTCTATTGGTGGATAGTTACCTCCACAACTACTAGGAAAACTTCTAAATGAACATGCTCAAATAAAGGTCCGAAGTGCAACATTTTTTTCTTTGTTGTAGTCAACGAGAGAGCTCGCCCACCATTGGCGAGGGTCGCCTCGCCTAGGCCCTCGCCCGTGGCCGGCCTTCTCCTCATATTGGCCATTGGTACCAGCAAAAAATAAGGGAAAAAAGGGGGAAAATGGAAAAATAGAAAATTTATGCAAAAGTAAATGACAAAAATGCCTTGGTCAAACATTGTTTGAAACAATGAGAGTACTTTAGGCCATTATTTACAAAAATAAGGATATTTTAGACTCTTATTTATAATTTTCTCACATTATTATTGCACCCACATTTTTTCGACCAAAAAGAAGTACCAACATCTTTTCACTATTTGGTCATATTTTATAAACGACGAATTTAACAAAATTGACAAAGGATATTAAAGTGACTTGTGAGAAATTAAAGTATTTTGTGACACGATAATGCCATCTTTTTTTTTGTTGTGTCTTAAAATAGATGAAATTCATAATAATTACCTAAGTTTTATGGAGAAATTTTGAAGGATAAATTTTATATCTATCCTGCGTGAAAAATATTTATATATTTACCGTTGAATAGGGGACATGTGTGCTTAAAAGTAATTTTGTAATCGAATTTTTCTACGTATCAACTCCCAATATTGAGCGTGTAATTTTTTTTGCACACCGGTAATGGACCAAGTAAAAATTAATCTTTTTATACATAACTAGGAAAACATCCCCTTATCAATTGAACATGAGATCAGACAAAAAGAGATCTAAAACCAGAATGCATATGCAACAGGGGTACCGCTTCGGATACAAAATTTTCAGTAAGGGCACTTTCGTCTTTTCAACTAAAATGCTGTCCACCCCAGCCATCTTGGTTGTGGAAATAGCCTCCCCAATGGAATAAAACTCAAAACGACTAGCCGGAGAGAACTAGAAGTCCGACGGAGGGACAGAAGTGAGAATGAGCTTGGCGCTTCTTCAAGGCTATTCTTCTGCGGAAGAAGAAGACGTAGACGACCCAATTCACTTCCCCAACTCCTCCGAGGACGACGGCGACGACGAACGTCCCCGCCGTCCTTTCAGCGCCAGCTCTTCCCTCGTGGATGTGCCCAAGCCGTCGTCCAATTCGTCGGGTCTTCCTTCTGCTTTCGATGCCTTCTCCGAGGTAAACTAGCTTTCTATACCCCTAGTTTTTCTCTGTCTTGTTCGCTTTGGTTTCGAGTTTGGAAAGGGTGATTTGTTTCGGGGTAGGGCTTCTTGTTGGTTTCCCAAATGGTATGGAAGAGGACTAGAAATTGGTCTTGTGATCTGTGGAATGCAAATTTATGCTATGCCTTTCTTTACGAGAACGATATAGCTGCAAGTTTTGATTTTTTTTTCTTTGTGGGAATCGTTTACAGCGTACGCATTTTTGCATAGAGGGTGGCTACCCTGGGCTATTATAAATGAAATAAGCCGTTTTGAGTTTCTGCGTGGTTGAATTTCCTGAGTTGCTGCATCTTGAGAGACCAAAACTGAATTGGGGCTTAACTTTACCCTCTGGGAGTTGGAAGTTGATGTGATTTCTTCGACTGCAACTAGTTAATTCGATTTCGCAATGTTTGTGTTCTTTGGTGCTAATTGAATAATAGCACCATCAGTGAGCGGTAAGTCCTCTATGATTCGATTTCCAGCTTTGAATTTGCTGGAAATTGGGAAATAGATACACTTGGCAATCGCACGGGACTTTTTCAAAAATACTAATAATATGGAAATTATATAGGTCCCAGTTTGATGAGCTTAGCCTGATGGCCTTAACCATCACCAGTCCATTTTATGGAATCTAAACTCCTAAATGTGGATATTTTTAGTAGAATGGAGGTCTGAAATTGTTCCCCCATTGTTTCTCTTGTGGCTAATGGAGATTGTAGGACCGCCAGAGTTTCTTAATAATAGTGTGGAAGAGCAGCCTTCAGCAAAGGAGATTGAGCAGCAAAGGCATGGCAGGCGTAGGAGAAGTAGAGATAAGAAAGATGTGCCTGTTGGTAAGACTGCAACGAAAAAATGCATCCCGAGAACAGATTTTTCTCGCTTTTGATTACTCTATTATGTCCTACATGATTAAGATAATTTGTTGTGACTGTTGTTTGATTTGACGAATTCAAATAACAGAGCAATTCTATCTATTAGCAGGAACAAAGCAACCCATCATCCCTCACTTAAATAACCGCCCCTCTCCCCCCCACACCTCCCCCCCCCCCCAAAAAAAAAAAAAAAGATTAAAAATGTCCTCCTTCATTCCTCCTTTACGAGGAGGGCCTGAACCAATCACTAACACAGACACATGTGCACAAGTTAAAATAACATTCTTTGCTTGTTGCTTTAGTTTATTTTGGGACCCAATAATACTTAAAGGGCCTTATTGATGCACCTCAAGTGTTTCCTCTGATTGACACTCCTGTTAAGTAGAGATCTTGTGTGTGGATTATATTCAATGGTTCAAAGTCAATTGGCTACTGACACCCATACACGTGTGCACTAGCGAAAGTAACACTTTTTCTGTTGTTTGTAGCTTAAACTCCTGTTGAGGCCCTTCGATTGCTTTAACTTATAGTCATGCTTGTTTCATAAGGAGAAAAGTGATATTTTAATTCTATTTTTTGACTCTATAGGCAATTGAGAAAGCATGAAAAGGAACCACTTACAAACAGCATTTGCATAAGTTGTTGAAGATATGTACTCAGAAGAGCCAAAGTGTCAAAACCTTGGTAACGCCCTTGACCATGAGTTATTACTTCCACAGGTGCTGTTTTGGAATCTAAACCTCAGCTGGTTGGTATTCATGAACGTGTAAGAAGTGATATCGAGGGTAGCCAACCTCCAACAGCATCTGTTTCAACCACAGTGAAAGATGGTAAGCGTGTGGCAACTGCAACAAATCCAAACGCAGAGGATGCTGCAGAACTATTGAGGTATATACGCTTTGACTTGCGTTAGTTATGGACACACCTAAAGTAGTGAGCTCATTGGCACCTGTTTTGCAGATGTACTTGGTCCTTCACCGTTCTTTTCTGTCTGCAGAATGTGTTTGCAGTGTGGTGTACCCAAAACATACTCGAGTGCACGAGGAATGGTATGCCCGGTATGTGGAGATCGTCCTCCCACTGACCCAAACAAGGAGCCCAAGAAGAAGGGATCTGCCATAAAAGATAAGGAGAAGAGTAAGAGGATGAAGGGTCAGTCTTCTCATGCCACTTGGAAAAGCGAGACTGAGATGCAGCTCCGGCAGCAGTTTGATTAGCAAAAGAACCCACCTGCTCTGTTAGTTTGCCTTCGACCATGAATGATACCGTTTGTGGTCGAAGTATAGTTGTATTTTTTAGAGATCTCATAGCTCCTCGTCATTTAAGAGTTATTATAACTATGACTGGGCATTGTAGTTGTGGACTTCGGTTGAGAGCTATCCGTAAACGTGCGTCGTGAAAAGATTTGTCTGACTTTGATGTGTCCAGCGAGCGATCCCATGGTGAACAGACGCGCCTTTGCTTCACACATGAACTTTAAAAGCACTTGTAGTTTCTCGTTCTCGTTGTTAGTAGTTGACATGCCTCGTTGAAGGAACATTACCAATGTATGAAGTTGGTACAATTGTACAACGGGGCAGTAAAGTTTAGGTTTTAAGTATCGCATTGTGAGTTCTTGGTCCATACTGATAAGTTTCAGTCAATCATAGTAGATTATGTCTTCGATATTATGAGGGTCGATGATTGTCAAATAAAGTTAGTGTTATCCATACATGCAGTTGTAAATGCTATTAAGATGGGAAAAAGTCACCAAAAATTTGAAAATATGCCCATTGAGGCACATTTATTCTGAATTTTTTTGTGACATTGAAAATTCAAAATATGCCTACTGTGACATATTCGCCATATGTGAAAATTTGCCTTCTGTTAAAGTTCCGCCAAATAATTTTTTTAGCCAAAATATTTGTAATTTACTTAAGTTACGTGGATTGCTTTCTGGAGTTCACATATGCAAATGTATAACGGTGCTCATTGATGGAACCTTGATGGAGGGTGAACGTGTTGTATATGTACAAATTTGAGATTTTTGTGTCACAAAAAAATGTTTTGGGTAAATATTAACGAGTGGCGTTTGCCTTAGGAACGTTGGAGAACTATCCAAACATGTTGGTAAGTTTCTCGTCAGGACAGCAAGTTTCGGATTTGTATGTTGGTCGTGAGCTCTCGTTTGATGCCCCTCGGGTCCATGATGGGCCCAATTATTTTTGGGCCCATGGGGAGCCCAATTAGTTCAAAGTGCCGCCGTCACTGTGTAAGCCTTACCCAGAGAGAGAGAGAGAGAGAGAGAGAGAGAGAGAGTAAACGTGACGCCTCTTCCTGTTCTTCTTCCGGCGTGATTCTCGACTCGAGAACTTACAGAGCATCGGCGATGGAGGAGAAGGGGAAAGGGAGCGAGAGATGGGGCGGAGCGATCGCGAATCTAACCGAAATGTCGTCGAATCTCGAATCCCTCCAGAGGCTTCTCTTGAAGAAAGCCGTCTTCGTAGACGAAGAGACCTTCGCTAGAGCTTCCCTCACCGCCGAACAAGCCCGTACCATCAAGGTTTCGCCCTCACTCCTTCGTCGACCGTGTCATTTTATGCTCTCGTTGTTTCCTCTTAATTAATCGATTGTCAAAACCGATGAATTGAGTCATGGCAAGACGTTCTGCCAGGAAATTCGTCTTCGGTACGGATGGATCCAATGCCGGATGGATGAACTTCAAGGGATTCACTTCCCTTTCCCAAGTGCGATTCTATTCATATGCAGCAATCTTCATGATCTTCTTTCGCCTCTCTTTCGTGAACTGAGCAACTTGCCTTGTTTTGATCGATGGTTCACCGCCCAGGCGGCGGACAAACCAACGAATTCCAGGGGCGGCCCGCAGTCGAGAGCGAAAGCCCTGTCCAACCTTATTCATTTGTTTAGGGCGAGTGGGTGTCCTTCTTCCGGTCTTTGAGCCTGTCTGTCTGTCCTTCTTTATCTATTGATGACTCTGCTCCTCCCCATGTCACACTGTGGAAAACTTCAACATGGGGTTCCTCATTTATTGATGGATTTTTCGGGACCAATGGGGAATATACCTTTGAGAAAACCTGTCCTGTAAAGGACTTTTCTGGCATTGACTTCCTTCCGAAACTCTTGCCTAAAAAGATGGCTTCAGAACTGGCTGGAACTTCTAATATTATCCTTGAACGTATTGAGCAATATAATCACTTCCAATCTGAGCTCTTTGTCCAGCGGCAGAGCTCTGGGAGGACTAATCTTATGCATTTATGTAGGTTACAATGTCATCGATCAAAACCCCCAATTCAGTTGCTTATTTATTATGCACACTGTCCTCAATTGAGAACTACCTGAATTATTTTTTATGATTGCTTGTCTGATCATTTAGGTTCTAGATTGCTGGGGGCGGCTTGGCATTCTATTTTGCATGGGAATTAAATGCTCGACTTCACAGTGAAGTTTTCCTGATTAGCTGATTAGATGAAGGCAATCAGGAAGAGCTTCCATCATTGTACATCTAGGGGCTCCTGTCTTTGAGTAAATTTACCAGCTCGAGATCTGGAGTAACTCCCAGCATTGGTCATTGAGTAGTTCCTGTACAATTGGGCATGCTTATGTTGCTTCTATGTCGGTCATGTATAGCGTGAAAACTTAAAGACACGCTTCTAGTTGAGAAACTTCGACCACGTCTCCCTTTAGGCAATAAATTGGCTGCTGTGACTCGTTTGATTGCTTGCTTTGTTGGAATTTGTCTGGCGAGACATGATTTTATTTCTATGGAAAAACTGTGGTTGCATGATGTTGAAGAGCTTGCGATCTCTGCTTTCTATTGCCGTCGAGTTAAAGACCACCGAGGCAGTATCATATTAAATGTTCCTTCTCTCTCTAATGCTAGATCCTTCAACAAAGGGTAGAGACCTTGGAGAGAGAGCTGGATGCTGCCATTACTGCCGCTGCTCGTGCTCGATCAGAGAAAAGGCAGGCTGAGGCTGCACAGAAAGCTGCAGAATTGCGTACTCAGGAAATCACGAGAGAACTTGAGAACACCACGAGTAAGTTTACTCGTAGTCACATTTTCTCAGTTGGTTTTAATCTCGCTTTAGGCTTGAGATGTCGGAGTTTAAGCGAGGTTGCAGCTCAAGGGATAATCACAAGCTTTCTTGTTATTGATATTAAGGGACATTCTTTTACTAGAATTGGCTGGTTAATGCGGAATTATGTGGCTGGGAACGGCATTATGCTTGAAATTACCATAACTCATATATAATTTACATGACTGTGTGTTTGAATCAGAGGTATTTGAGCTTCACATGGAGGAGCTGCGGACGAAGCAAGAAGAGATCGACAAACGCGATAAGGATATCAAACTCCTGGAAGCCATAATTCAGACGCTTGGTGGGAAAGAGTCTAGTTCTACCAAGGGATAAAGCTTGGGTTCTAATCTTAAGTTGTAGCACTGCTGTATAGTATACAATTGCTGCTTTTTGCTGTAATTTCTTTCCGACTCTTGTATGATTGTTTGTAGCAGCTTTCTTTGAGTCCCCCTGCTTTTGGAGAAAGATACACAGCACCCAATGACTCATTGTAGTCTCTTGTAAATTCTCCTACTCAGGAAGCAACACTTCTATGAGGCCAAGAGAGTAAAAAAGGGGTGGGAGGCTCTGTTCGGTGTGTGTTTTGTTGGGGTGGGTGGGGGGTTGGGGGTGTTGGTGCGGGGTATGTGTGGGGATGTTTTGGTGTTGTTGTGCTTGGGTTGTTAACAATGTAACAAGGAAATCATTCGTTTTAGGGGGAAATCTCATAAACGTTTTTTGAATTTTGAATTTTGATCCAATATGAAATATGATCTCTTAGTTTTTAATTTATTTAATGGAGGTTTTGAACTTTAATTTAATGTGCAATGTGAAGGGCCAATATTGAATTTTTTTTATAATGTAAGAACTAGTTTGAATATATACAAAAAGCTCAGGACTATATTAAGTAAATTAAAAGTTCGAAATAATATTATATATTGAGTTAAAAGAAATTAAAATCGCATTGAGTCAAGTTTCATGGACTATTTGTTTTAATTTTTTTAGGTTGTGTTTAGCGGATTAGATATAACTTCGGATAGGATAAAAATTATCCTATTCAATATTTGGAATAAGACTGGATTTGGATATATTTGGATATAATCCGAATATAAATTAGATAAAAAAAACTCACTTAAGAGTGGGATAAAGCCGGATGTGATATTTAATATTTTAAAAAAATTGAGAAAAAAGAGAGGAGAAAATGCTTCATGTTCACTACTCGACATTGTCTCCATCCTCTTCTTCGCTTTCAAGGCCGAGGAGACTCTCTCTCTTGTAGAAACCTCTTACGGCTCGGCCTACTCGGATGTGTATTGGTTCATGCTCGGGTTCTCGGGTAGATCTTGGAGTTGGATGGAAAAAAAAAGGATAGGTTCCAAAATAGGTTCCAAGACAAAAAGGGTAGGTTTCAAGTTTTAAAAATTGAGAAGTTTTAGAAGTAAAATCTACCCACCTAAATCGTGCTCATTCTTACTTGGGGAAGGTTGCACCTCTTCTTTGCTCTAGTTTGTATTGGGCAAGTGAGATTTTCAAAAAAATTGATATTATTTTGGAGTGCACCAAACATATGATGAGATTTTGTAAGAGGATATTTGAAGGATTCCTAATCCGACCTTATCTCATCCTATTCCAATCTAAGTTTGGATGACCAAATATAGCCGTAGAGTCTCTGGAAACTTCTTCTTATAGCATGTTTCTCTTTATGAAACTTTACGAGTCTGAAGTCTCTTCGCAAGTCTTCTCAAGTTAGATAGAATTGCAAACTTAGCCTTCGTGTGTTAATTGCAAACGCCAATGCAATGAAACTTAACCATACATCCTCTCCATCAATTCTACCATTCAATTGTTCACACTTTCAATGTGTAAAATCGCAATAATATAGGTGTCTACTGGTAAAGGATAATACGGCAAAAGAAGGTTCATGAATCATAACCAAATACTATGCTAATGAACTACTTTTGGACTCTTATTTAAACAAAACTTTCTTGCACATTTTGAGAAATAACTAAGTAGAAATTCCTAAGAGCTACTAGGTATAAAACAAAAAACTAGGAAATTTTTTTTTTTTGAGGGTCTGAATAAAAACTAGGAATGACGCAGCTTCTTTTTGGGTTTGAGACTTGGGAGAGGGGAAGTGCTTAAGGCAAATTATTCGCCGGGACCGCTTGGATATGAGGGCCTGAGTCGGCGACTGCGAGCACCAACAAAGAAGAGAAGCCTCCGTCGAGTCCTCTCTCTGTCTCTCTGTCTTTCTCTGTCTCTCTCTCTCTCTCACGATTGAAGCTTCACTGGGCGCTGAGATTTCAACTTTCAATGGAAGGGAGTTCATCGCGTCCCAGCCGCAAGCGCCCTTTCTTCGAGGACGATCCTGACTCCAGCAAAGCCCCCTCGTAACTTCTTCTTCTTTCTGAGACTCTGTTCGTTCTGATCGTGTTTGGCTGAGCGACGTCATTTGAATGGACAGGCAAAAGAGGGTGCGGTTCCCCAAGGGGAAGAAGGTGAAGCCAGGAGATGAAGCTGCCATCAGACGCCCTTTGGTGGAAGACGAGGAGGGGCCTAACGATTTGAGTGACCCTGGGCAGGCCGCGAAGGCGCGCGCGACTCGCCGCAGTCAAATCACGGCCGAGCTTTTCAGTGAGGATAGCAGGGGGATTGCCAATGACATTTCTGCTGCTGAAGTGGCTTATGAGGTTGTCTTCCTTTCCCAAATTTTGAGCATGTTCTATAGGCTTTGGGTTTCTATCTCGGTACTGTGTAGTGTGATTGATTGCTCGATCTGGTAATGAGTTTTATTAGTGCAATTATATAGCTTTCGGAAATTTTTGTTCGTTTGTAAGTAAGGTTTGGAATGTGGTGAACTAGAGCAGCCCAATGGCTTTTTCTTTTTCTTTTTCTTTTTGAGCCTTTTGTCGTCATAGCTTCTGGTATATCACCTGTTAGCTTGCTTTTAATAGGTGGCTTGGTCATTCATGTACATGTGCAAAAGATTAACACACTTTATCAACGGCAGATTGCCGCCGAAAAAAAATCAAATTAATAACCAGATTTTGATGACCTTGACTATGTGAAAGAGATTTTCTCTTTCATGTTTGGCTGTGATCTAGTGCCTTCGTCTTTGAGTGTTTTATATGTTGAAGACTTTGTTAGAGCACCCATTACAGCTTTGTGTTGATAAAAGAATTGGTGCACCATTGCTGCATTTCGAACATAGCAATGCTAAGCCACTTGCCTATGTTATATACTCAGTTATGAAATTTATGTCGCCTGCTTTATGTTTGAATATGTTTGAATATATTTCTTACTGGGGCTTTGGACTTTTTACTACTGTCAAAGATGACAGCCAGACCATATTCTGTTCAAGGGGAGAAAAGGTCATTCGTTGATTATTCGATTCTCAGGACAATGAAAATTTTGTAGAAGATGGGATTCAGATAGAACCTTTCAACTTGAATAAAGAGAGAGAAGAAGGCTATTTCGATGCTGACGGGAACTTTGTAGAATATGTCAACGAAAATGAAATCAAGGTATAGTATTCTTTTTAGCGGTCCTTTTGCAATTTACTAGAGACTAGAGTTTCTATTGGGTTCTTGTCATCCCTGCAGGATGCATGGCTTGACAGTGTTGAAGCATTTACAAGCGTGACTTCTAGAAGCTCGGTTGTAACACCTGCTGAGGAAGATACTCGTGAATTGTCGTCTGATGATATCGGGAAGATGAAGAGGCGGATTGCTAACTTGCTTGAGCCAGGAGAAACAGTAAGTTTCAACTTAAGCTATAGAGCCTGTTATTATTGTTATTTTTAGGGGGGGGTGGGGGCTTAAAATCCATGAAAAAAGAAAAACATGAATGGTTTTGACAAGATAAAAGATTTCAAAGCATGAGATGGAGATTTAAACAAATGGCAATTAATGGTCCTTTTTCGGGGGGAGAGGGTGAGAGAGAACAGAAAAAAGGTGGGGGGGGGGTTTAAGAATGCTATTTCTCTCTTTTGTTGGGTCTGGAATGTAATGAATCAGATGATCCCAACTATATCTAGACATGATGTTTTCACATATTGATTTTTTACAAGGTAGAATAATGTCTTAACATTGGTGGACATATACTTGGCACATGTTAAGCTGTGTTCTTACCATTGCTAATGCATCTATAACTTGCATAATTTAGTGGTACCATTACCCGTTTGGGTTCTTATCCCTCTCACGTGCACGCCGGATTACGAACGGGGCATGTGGAATTTGACTAATGGGAGGTGGACGCACGCACATTCGCGAAAGGGATAACATTGGCTCCGATATCATGTTAGAAAGTCCAACCCAAAAACTTAAGCTAATAGGTGGAAGGAGACTACATGAATATAAAGAGCAGTTAGGACCCGTGGTCAAGTAATGTGGGACAATACTTCAACATAGAAAATGCTGTCTTAAATGAAGTGCATAGTGACTGGTTGTACCTTTACCTTGACGCCTCAAGGCTGTCAATTAAACCATAACTTGTCACTTCAGTTTCCCTGCAGTTGTTTCAGCAAATTCTCTGACCATGCCAAAAGTCATTTAGATCATTTCAAACTGTGGGGTTTGATTATAAGTTTCCAATGGGGAGAACGAGATTCAGATTTGTTGACTCTGAAAATTTACAGATGGATTTGTCATTGGCATTGAGGTCTTTGCCCAGTTCAGACATGTTACTTCTATTGCCACGCAAAAAGTTGTTTTACCCAATGTCAAGCATCATATTGAAGGCCTTCTGGGCCTGCTTTTATAGGTGGCACTGTTTGCATACATGCTTGTGTGGATGTGGGATATGTAGAGCTGATTTGCTGCCTTTGAGTAGGTACTACAAGCATTGAGACGGTTGAAGGGATCCTCAGGTAATCGGAAAGAGAAGATGTCAGCTGAGACAAAACATTTATTTGACCAGCTCACGGAAGATGCAGCGACGCTTATGGAGAATGGTGAATACAGTTAAGTCATCATCTTTGTGTCGAGATTTGTTGAAATGCTATATAGATATGCCTTTTGCTTGTTAACTTACTATCTTCATATTATGTGGCAGATGCGTACAATGAGACGCAAGAGGTTTTTGAGCGAGAGGCAGGTAGTCCATTTACTTTTGTTCTTTGCCTCCTCCGTCATACATTCATACCTTACTTCACTCATAGATTTTGATCATTCTGGACACCCATAACGGTCTTGGATAATTGGCGACTCATTGCCTGAGAGAGCTAATAATGTAGGTTTGAAAATGGAATGGGAAAGGTTACACTGCAGCCGGGCAGCGGCACTGGCGAGCATTGACGAGTCTTCGAATTGCCACGTCATCTTAAATCAAATACACAAGAACAATAGACAATGCTAATTCTCAGATTCTCTCTCCCCTTAGCCAAAGAGTCCATCATTGAAGATGCTGTAACATGGACTCCAATTGCTGCCCCTTGCCCACAACCTCCATCGTTGAAGACGTCGTTGTCACTTAAAGATCTGAGCCATTGCCTCTATTGCCTCGTGCGCGGAGGGGGGTGGGGGGAAGGGGGGCGCTCCATTGATGATGACATAGACAATCAACATTGTGTGTGTGAGAGAGGGAGGGAGGGAGGGGGGAGGGATGGATGGACATCACATGATGCATGAGGAATTCTATTGATTCATTTACCACATTGTATATTCTGTCAATGGGGAGTGACTTTGCTAAATGCAGATTTAACCTCCTTCCTTTTTTGAAAAATCATTCGTGCTAATGGTAGGTGCAAACTGAAGTATTTATTTTCAGTTCTCTGATGGTTATGCTGAGAAATTTTTGGTTATTTATTTATCTTTATCTTGCTAATTATCTTTAATTTCACTTTTTCATGAGCTTCTTTTTTCACTTCCGGTGAAGTGTATATTTCCCTTCAGTTTCCTTTCTTTTGGAATTATATGGATCACAAGTCTAATATTTGCTCTTTTTGCTCTGTGGCTTCTTTTACCTTGTTTCATTGTTGAAGTATAGATTATGTTATGTCTCAATGCAAATGCAAGCTTTCGCATTCCTGGGGAATTACTCTACTTATTAGCAGTTTTCTTCCCACTGCTTCTTACTCAGAAGGATATGAAAGATTGGCTTGGGCCAGGAACGGGGGCACAGCCATAGCTGCACGCAATGGGAAGTTAGATAAAAGTCTTGAAATGAAACTCTTGTCTGGAGGAACAGATACTGGTTTGGCTTCTGGTGACAATACTGCTGCTGCTGGAACTTCTGAATTTGATGCTTCGACCTCACAGTCACAGGTATTAAATGGCGGTGCTGAAGAGTTTGATATGTTCGCGGAAGATGATGAAAAAGCTACTATAAATAAATCATCCGAAGAGATTGATCATATTCCTCATGGAGGCAATGTGGTTCCTCAATCGTCATCAAGCGTTGACAATGCGTATCCTGAGAGTAAGCTTAATTTGCACAAGCTTGTTGAATTGGTGGAAGAACTGCTTTTATGCTGTGTTTTTACTCATAAGGTGTTTACTGCTAACTCTGCAGCTGGCGAGTCGCAGAGTGATTATGTCTATGACGAGTCTTCTGGGTACTCCCTTCTTCCCTCTATTCATGTCAATGGTCTATTTGTCTACATGCCTAAGAAACCCTCAGACATGCACATGCACTGGTGTCTATAAACCCAGACAGGTTTGGTTTCTACTTAATATCCACAGAGTTCAAGAACCGTTCACGCTGAACCCGGTTCAACTGGCGTTAAAGCCAGCTGTTGGACCCGTTTGACTAGTATTTAGCTCCAAAAAAGTCTATGCAAGAGGCGGCACCAAGGGGGATTGAACCCCTGACCTCCAGCATGCAGCCCTAAGCCAACTGAGCTGGGCACTTGCGTTTTTTCAACGGCTTCAATAAATATAATAGCTCAAATGTAAATTGGGCAAATCATCAACCCAGCGGTTGAACTGGTTGACCCCCGAACCGGAAGCCAGACCTGGTTCATTGACCAGCCCAGTTTTGAAAATACCGAACAGACATAATGGAGACATATATAGCACAAAAGAGGGCACCACTGCTTGAGTGTGTTGATGGGTTGGTTGAGGATTGAGAAGCAATTGGTGCTCCTTGGGATTTAACTTTACCATCTCTATCCTCCCATAATTTTATCAGCCTTCATCTTATACTAATTGGACCTGGAATTTTAGTTTGAACATATCTGACCGTCTGGGGCTAAAGCAAACTGAAGTTGCAGCTCAGAAATTCAGTGGCCTGTTGGTGTCATTTGTTCTGATCTGTTCTGTTTTCTTTCAGGTACTATTACAGCAGCAGTTTGGGTTATTATTATGACCCATCTACTACGCTTTATTGCTCTGCAGCTTCTGGACAATGGTAATTCTGATATCGATATCTCTCTAATTGTCAATCAACCAATATCCTTGAATTTTATGATTTCACATGCTTATTGTTCTGTGGGTATCCCTTTATATCATTTGTGTTGTATTTGATAAGATAAAATAAATTGAATAGAATGGAGGATCTAATTCTGACCAAATCGAGTAAAGCTATGGAAGGGCTGTAATTCGCACCCGTCACTGTTATCAGATGTTAACCCCAGTAAAACAAGTTGCCTTTTTTTGCTTCCAAAGCAAAAGGTACTTAGATTCATTAGTTACCTTGCTCCTTAAATTATGTTCTCTTGACCTCTATCACACACATCACATGCAACTGCCCTTGTCACAAACAATGAGAAGGCCCTTATGAACCTAGAAGTTCTAGACTTTTCTTGTGGATACTATAGGGAATAAATTAAAAGGAGATTGAAGTTTCGTTGAATTGCATCTTCTTGTGTGTATATAGATCCATTATGCATACAAAGCACTTGCGCACATGAGATGAGCATAATGCTCTGCTCCAATTTTCATTTTTTACATGTTTCCTGGTCTAATATGGAGTCATCAAAGTGCAGCTGAAACAGAATGTAGTCATGAAACTAAGTGCCTTTTTGTGATTTATTTTTCATTTGGTGTCAGAACAATCTCATTAAATTTTGAATGAGATTAGTGTAGTACTAGTACAACCACGGTTGGTTCATATGGTATACATGAAATGAGATGATTCACTCGTGCACTTTTATACAGGTACGCATTTAACGAGGAAACTGGAACATATGAAGAAGTCCAGGCGGATGTATCCAATACAAGTTAATATAAAGACAGGCTTGTGGTTCTCGGTGGGACCTTATCCGATTAAACGGGGCAAAGAGTGTGGGACTCGCTGATGAAGAAGAATATCGATAGATAGTTTTATGTCAGTAATGCTAGGTATACTGAGCTTGCTGTACAAATCATCATATCAAGAGATGCTTATGCTGTTCTGCATTAATTTGGTTGCTTTTGATGTGACTTGGCATATCTTATACTGCACCCTAATACTGACCAAAACTGCTGGCATGCTTGAGCTTGCTTAGTCTGATGCAAGTCGTCTAGTTGCCCATTCTTCACATTTAATTTAAATGAATTGATGAGCCGTCTGGCTCAAAAACTGGTAATTGCATTAGAAAGAAAGATCATGACTGGGACAATAGCTCTACGTGATTTGAGGATGATATAAGCTGGTAAAACTTTTCATGAGTTGGTGTAAATAGGGGTCGCCCCAAAATGGAACATGCTCTCTGTGCTGCATATGCGACATGGTCACCGAGGCGTCTTGTCCTCTTGTTCTTGTACCCCTGAGTTTTGGACTTGTCCTGAGGCTAATTCATGCAGCGACTCGATGGAAGGTAACCTTCGAGCCAATAGCTCCATATAAACTTGCTCCATGGTCGGCCTGAGAAGAGGATTAGCATTTAGACATGCGAAGCCCAGCTTTATGATGGTCGCTACTTCCTCGGCCATCTCCGGAGTGGGTACTGGCAGACGCTCATCCAACAAATTGTTGAAAGGCAGAGTCTGTACATGCGGTGGCAGCAACGACAATGCTGCAGATGCTGATGTGGAGGATGAGCCCAATGGTGAGGAAGATGAAAGAGAGCCCATCATCTCGCAAGGGTGACGACCCATTATTATTTCGAGTGTTACTACTCCGAAGCTGTAAACGTCGCACTTGTCCGTGACTTTCATTGTGTAGGCAAGTTCTATAGACAAGGGCAATATGAGAAGGCAAAGTAACCGAATACAATCAGAATAGGTAATATGGTGATTATAAGTGGAAAATGGATAATTATTTAGATGCACGCGTGGTAAGAGAAAAGAAGGAGAAGGAATTCTGCAATCTAATCGGACTAGTTTAAGCCAATTTTCTATGAGCTTTCGAGGATCTTCACGAAGTGTTACTTCCATTGGTCCAATACAACCTTAGTAACTATCTGCTTGCGGCTGCATGCGAGAATGATAATCATAGGTTGACTTGTTACTGTTGAAGAATCTCTCATCCTAGATCAAACTAATCCAAGCACGGAGCTTCCTTGATATGCGAGGCCTAACCTTTTCCACCCATGCAAACTCATGAGATGGAACTGACAATTTCCTTAGGTTTCAACTGATATTTATCATCCCAAAGGAAAGACAGAGAGAGATTACCTGGAGCGATATAGCCGTATGTTCCGGCGAGCCCTGTGCAATTGGAGGAATCCAGCTTTAGAAGTCTGGCCGTTCCGAAATCAGAAACACGAGCTTCATATTTCCTGTCCAACAATATATTGTTGCTTGATATGTCTCTGTGAATAACAGGAGGCCTACAATCATGATGCAAGTAGTAGAGTGCCTTGGCAACCCCTTTCACCACATTAATTCTTTTTGCCCAATCCAAATCTCTTGCTTGCTCCATATCCTTCAGGATCTTGGCCAGACTCCCCCTCTCCAAATACTCATAAACCAAGATCGACTGTTCGGCGTGTGAACAGAAACCATACAGCTTAACGATATTCCGATGCTTGATCTTCGTTAACGCCCTTACCTCATTCTCGAAGATATTTGGACTTTGCAGATTAAAACAGTGCAAAGTATGAAGCTCCTTCACCGCCACAACTTGACCTGTCGACAGTTCTGCTCTATAAACACTCCCACTTCCTCCTACACCAATGCAGTACTTATGGTCAAAGCCTTCAGTTGCTTCCTTGATGTCCTCATATACTAATCTCCCGTCATAGCTCCATACTGCGAATAGATTACCATGATGCGAATCCTCAGATTCTTCGCTCATTTTTGTCTTCCCCCTCTTCATGGTATAGAGAATGATAACAATGATACTAAGAATTATCGACACTCCGACAAAAGGCATCATAATTACCAATATACTAATTCTTCTCTCTTTTTGACTTTCTATTGAAGAAGGACAGAGCTTTAAACCAGAATGGTTACCGCATAATCCAGCATTACCTTGAAATGCTTCTGCCGGAGCCACTAGGAAGGCTTGGTTGTTAGGAAGAGGGCCTTCCAAGTCATTATGGGACACATCAACCAGCCTCAGACTGTTCAAATTGTCGAGAGTTGATGGGATTGGACCAGTGAGCTCATTGTCGGAAAGATTTAATATCTCCAGCATTATCAAATTTCCAAGTTGCCATGGAATTTCCCCCGAGATTGTGTTTCTACTTAGATCCAATGCAACTTGTAGTGACACCAAATTGCCGTATTCGTGGGGAATGCTTCCATTGAGTTGATTGCTGCTCAAGTTCAGGTAAAACATTTTCAAGCAGTAGGCCAGCTGCACAGGAATTGGACCATTTAGATGGTTTTGGGCTAGATCAAGATAGGCAAGATCAGGCAACATTCCAATTCCTGGAGGAATTTCCCCAGAAAGATTGTTACAGCTCAAAGTCAGGTTAAAGAGCGATTTCAAATTTCCTAGCTCATTTGGGATTTTCCCTACAAGTTTGTTGTTTGAAAGATCAAGCATGTGAAGAAGCGACGATCCCCCCATCTCCGGCGGAATGACTCCTACTATAAGATTATCAGAAATTTTCAGGCTGGTTAGGAGTGGGCATTTTCCCCAGTTTGGTGAAACCTCACCATGGAAATTATTATAGCTCAGATCAATATAGTCTAGAACGGGGTATATGCCGAAGTCTTCGGATATGTTTCCTATGAGATGATTCCTATCTAGACGCAGTCTTGTTAAGCTGGTGCAGTTTTTCAGCCCTTTGGGAACAGTGCCGGTGAAATGGTTGTTACTAGCACAAAAGTCTCCCAGAACACCACCGTGGCATACATGCTCAGGTAAGAAACCAGATATGCTGTTATTCGACAGAAAGAATAGTATCAAGTGGGTGAGGTTATTAATCTCTCGAGGCAATGGACCGGACAACTGGTTTCCGTAGAGGGACAAGACCTTCAGGCCTGTTAGATTGCCCATAGAAGCAGGAATAGAACCGGTAAGATTGTTCAAGTTCAACCGAAGCTCAGAAAGGAAGTTTAGCTTGCCCAGTTCCGGGGGAATCGGACCAGTCAGATGATTGTTCCCAAGATAAAGCAACGAAAGACTGTTCAAGTTTCCAAGAGTGGAAGGAACGGGACCGAAAAGGAGGTTATTCGAGAAGCTCAACACGTTGAGCATTGTCAAGTTTCCAACCTCTGGAGGAATGCTTCCACTGAGTTGATTGTAACCCAGATTTATGAAGGTTAGATTATGAAGAGCAAAAATACTAGGAGGGATGTTTCCAAAAAGTTCGTTATCATGAAGATCGAGAGACAATAGGTTTGGCAAGGATGAGAAGTTGAATTCATGCAGTGTACCTCTCAGGCCAATGCTTGTGAGGTTTATGCCTGTGACACTACCGGCAATATTGCACCTGATCCCTTCCCAACCGCATGTATTGGTGCTTGTGTTTGTGCTTGTGATGTTGCTCGAAGAAAGCATCCAAGAAGAGAGGAGATACTGAGTTTGGTCACTCAGGCTTTTTTTCCAGTTTAGAAGGGCTTCCAATTCTTGTGTTTGTTCTTGAGTAGAAAAGGCTGAAGCTGCTATGTGCATATTGAAAAGTGAGAAGACAAAGTTCAGGAAAAGATAGCAGCAGAAGGAGCGCTTGAGCAACATTCTTTTTTGCTTCACAATAAACAAGAAGTTGTGCCCCTTTACGAACTAAGTTGATGGATATTTATATTGATAGACAGAGGGAAGAGACGGGCAAGTTAGCTCATTCTTCTGGGAACTGTTGTGGTTCCACAGTTGGTGCTTGTTTTCCACTTATGAAGTATAAATTGGAGATTTACACGTAATTATGCTGCAGAAATTTGGGTTTGAGGATTCATATGAATGCAAACTTGGGCTGTATCTGAGAAGCTTCCTATCAGTCAAGTCCCTATCATGAATCGCCAGTCACTTGGGAGAACTTTGTGGGTCAAGAGCTCCGTCTTACTTTGATCTTTCTTTGGTTACCATCAGAGAGAATACTTTATCATGAGTCGCCGGTCACTTGGGGGAACTCTGTGGGTCACGAACTCTTACTTTGATCTTTCTTTGGCTACCATCAGAGAGAATCTTTTGAATACCGTGTTTTGACCGACATTAGGCTTGGATTCACGTTCACTCAAAAATGTTATCGTTAGGAGCATATGACAAAAACCCGAAAACCTTCAGGTCAAAGAAGAAGCTCAAGTCTGAGCATGTTGATTTATCCAGGTTAACCCATCTTCACTTAAAAGTTTAAGCCATTGAGTTTAGGCTAACTAGGTTATATCAGCTACTTTACTTCACACCAATTTTCGATGTGAATTTTTCTAACACAACTCACGCTTGCATTCTATCAAAAAGAAACACATTGACTTTATCCTCCCAAAAGTGTAAGCTCGCATATATTCTCACCAAGTGGAAACTGATTCATTCAACTTCACCATGGTCACGAAGCTCTTGTTCTCACCAAGACTGCAATGGAACCTCAAAATAGATTGGTCCATGGCCTCAACTGAGTCCATGTCAAGGCGGGTGAGTCGCACCGGTTCTCGCACTAAACGGCGTGCACAGTCTCATTCACTAAGTCCCCACCTCAGACTTCATTGAAAACGAAATTCGGATGCTGCTAAGAATACTTTTTGCTCAAAGAAATGGACTGGCATGGCCTCATTGAGATCATGAGATGAGGACTTTGTTCCTATTGCATTGACTTCTTACGTTCTGTGCAGTATGCATCCCAAGTTGCAGTCAGCAATTTTGGCTCAGAAGATGACTCGAGACACGGCCTGTGGCGTCGATCACAGGCTCTTTGTCAATCAACCTTTCAAAGATTTCCACCTCACCCTTCAGTCTATTGTTATGGCACAAGTTTGCCGTGAAGAGATGGCAATGCAACGAATCAAGTTCTAGCCTCGCCAGTTAGTCGTCGCCGCATCAGTAAGCAATCGAACGGCTTTTCCTTGTAAATGATGGATGAACTTATGGATTGACCGACCCATAGATCGTAAAAATTTACTTAGGCTTATTGAATTTGCAAATCCTGCTTAAAAGTCTGGTCAAATCAAAGCCCCTGTTGGATTTCTTGGGTCGCTAAAAGTAATTCCACACTTTTTCCCCACCCTCGTAACTTTAATTTGACCAGCTTTATCGTAATTTTTGCTTGACCAACGTCTCACTCTTAACATAAGGTGATGTAGGGTCCATAGGTTAAGCACTAACTATCCCGTTTGTTTTGTAAAAAATAAATAATTATTTTATTCAATATACTTTTATAAGCAATACAAATAATTATTTTTATAAAAATATTCTTTAAACTATGCATTTTTTCACGAAACAAAAGTGCTCTCGAGCATGTTTATGTAGAGAAAAATTTACGATAAAAGAAAAATACTTTTCAGGAAATCTTTATCTAGGAAAAGGAAAAGGAAAAGGAAAAGGAAGCTTTGACTTACTATTGCAAATAATAATTTAGTCTAGGAACTAGGTTGAATATTTACAAAAAGTTCAGGATCACAATAAACAAATGAAAAATTTAGAGACGATATTATCTATTGGGCTAGGGATCATATTAAATAATTTAAAATTTTAAGGATGATGTTATATACTGAGCCAAAATTTATACACCATCTGTGTAATCGTCCCTCGTGTCGTCGGCGTAGAAAGCAGCTCCTACAACGGTTTTCTCAATCTTGGTGCAACCCGTCCATTAAGGCCTAAAGAGCTCATACAACCTGGATTGGCTCGGACCGGCCCGGCCCAGCCCAGTATCTGTGGCCAGGAGCTGCTCGTCGGTTTGTGATGACGACCCATGATCTCGGGGGCCCATATAATTACACTCCAGCTAACAGCCCGAAGCCCAAAGCTAGCCGGGTCGGCTTTCTATCGACGCTAACTTGTAATTTGGGCCGGGCCGGACAGGTGCCCGATCCCATTTGACCGAGCAATTGAGCGTGACACGACACCACCCAAGGTCCCAAGCGCGCCCTTCAACTCACATCGTTTTGTTTCGCTCCGCTCCGCTCCGTTCTTGCGCACACATAACAGAACATCATCTTAGCGCACATACGCCTTCATTATTTACCAAATTTAACGGAAACAGGAGAGACTCTTCTCTTTTCCCTTATGCTCAATCGCGGGGATTCTTCCTGTATCTCCATCTTTGCCATTGATCCAATGCTTCACTCTCGATCTCGATTCCTCCTCTCTTTCTTCTCTTCCCCGTAGATTCGAATGCGTTAGGGACGCCGTAGCTATTGAAAACCGATCAGTGTAGAGAGAGAGAGAGAGAGAGAGAGAGAGAGAGAGAGACAGGGAGGTATGGCGGAGGACGGAGAATCGGAGAGAGGAGACGCGGTGGTCGGTATGGGGTCGATGGACTCGACGGAGTCCCGCTGGGTGTTCCAGGACGATGACGATTCTGAGATCGAGGGCGAAGAGGAGGAGGAGGACGACGACGACGAGGACGAGGAGGACGAGACGCGGCCGCGGACGACCTTGGATTCGGAAGACGAGGAGAATGCGGAGCACAGGCTCATTCGCACCGGTCCTCGCATTGATTCCTTCGATGTTGAAGCTCTCGAGGTCCCCGGTGCTCCGAGAAATGACTACGAGGTGAGTTTTATGGTTGTTCTGGCGCGCTTTCATTCCCGATTTAGGTTTTGCATTTCATTTGGCTTCCATAATGGAGGTAAATTCTCAGTTGGATGTTGCTAGAAAAATGCGTTGTCTATTCTCGATCGAATGCACAGTATGACGAGTCATGTCATGGACCTTGGGGTTTGCGCAGACCTTTTTCTTCCTCGAGATAAGATGACTGTGTGATTGAGATTGATGGCTTTGAAGACTCTGTCGCTCTCTACTGATGATATTCTGGTCTGGTATAGTTAATTTTTTCATTCAGTTAGTGAAGTTCTCCAATGAACATCTGGCTCGTGGAGTCTGCAATCATCTATGGAGAGAGTGAATTTCATTATCAATCGGACTGGAGCCACTAACGTGGTATGGTGATGGCTATCGTGTCCTAGCCCCGAGCGGCAAGGAAATACGCTTTGAAGCCAATTATTCACTTTTGGATGTGGTTGCTATTAACAAGCTTTTGGGCCTTTTTTTGTATGCAGTGAGGGGTTGATTCTTTTTGTTTTATTCCCAGCAACTTTGGTGATCTGCTTGTTTCTTGTATCTTTATCCTTTTATTAATGACACACTTATCTTACATCTCTATAAGTGGAGAATGGTAAATATGCTGTCTATGCCTTGTACAAGGACATTATTTGGCTGTTTAGTAGATGTAGATCTGTAGATAATTGGTTGGTTTTGTAACTATATCTAAATACTTAAGCCCCAAATGTTAGTCTGACCAAATTAGGTGGAGTCATAGAGAAAACGTTATAAAGAGGATGATTTCTTGAGTATGCTACTGGTATTAGATTCATGTTCTAGGACATTCTTGAAGCAGGGTTTGAGCTGTTCTAACTGTAAGTAAGCTCCGGTGAGATTTTCCAGTTCCCTATACAAGTATGACTAATTTCAGTGGTAAATCAAATAAGTGATTAGATTCATCTCTTGGTTCCTTTATTGCTTTAATCAGGCATTCACTTCTATTTTGAAGATTACTCTAGCTGTTGGTCGTCAAGGATAATTGTTTGAAGTGTCATTGAATCCATTACAATAGAGTGTCTTGTTTTAAGCCAGAGTTCCTGGAAATTTAACCTGATTGTTGCATAATGTTGCAGGGAATTAGTGTGGGGAGAAGAATTGTTATCGCATGTCAGATTCTTGGGGTTGTTTTTGGTGACGTGGGAACGAGCCCATTATATACCTTCAGCGTGATGTTCACCAAGGCACCTATAAATGGAAATGAGGATGTCCTTGGAGCACTATCTCTGGTCCTATACACCTTAATTATCATCCCTCTAGTCAAGTATGTGCTCATTGTTCTTTGGGGCAATGATGATGGTGAAGGTATTATGTGTTCGGAGCCCTCTCTCTAAACACACAGGGCATCACTTTATAGTGATGGGTTCAATGTTACACATGGGAAGTGAAGTTCTCCTAATTGCGCTAAATTCCTGCAGGTGGCACCTTCGCCTTATACTCATTGATTTGTAGACACGCCAAAGTCAGTCTTCTCCCAAACCAGCTTCCATCCGATGCCCGAATATCATCCTTTAGACTAAAAGTGCCATCCCCGGAACTTGAGAGATCCTTAAGGATTAAGGAAAGGCTAGAGAATTCACTCACGTTGAAAAAGCTGCTTCTGATTCTAGTGCTTGCTGGTACTTCTATGGTTATTGCTGATGGGGTTGTTACGCCGGCAATGTCAGGTTCTCATTTGATCCTCAAACATTCTATTGGGATGTCTTTAAGGCAATGTATTGACTTTTTTATGTTCAGCATACATGTGGGTCATTTGCTTGGAGTTGTAGGTCTACATCATCATAGTAGGCCATTTCCTCATAGTTTTCTTGTGTTTTCCTGATGCAGTAGTCTCTGCTGTTGGTGGATTAAAAGTTGCGGTGACTGCAATTGGGGAAGGTAATATAATGCTTAATGATTATTATCTCTTACTTAGTTGGTCCTCTTAAAACAATTTTCCTTTTGGTGAGAAGAAGACATGTTCTCTTCTTCTTTGTTTTGTTTTTGTGTTAGTTTGTTTGAGAGAAGCATTTTAAGAACCCTCTCAGTAGTTTTTCGTTAAACATACAAAAATATAACTCCCTACCTCAGACAGTGTACTGGTAGAATGTAGGTTTTACAGGTTAGGCCTCTTCATTTCTCCCGATATATAAATACAAAAATATAACTCCCTACGTCAGACAGTGTACTGGTAGAATGTACGTTTGTTTGAGAGAAGCATTTTAAGAACCCTCTCAGTAGTTGTTCGTTAAATGTACAAAATTATAACTCTCTACCTCAGACAGTGTGCTGGTAGAATGTAGCTTAGGGGTAATCCCTATATATGTAAACGACAATTGTAAGGGAAGTCTAGCATAATAACGAATAAGATAATTTGTTTTTGACGGTAGAATGTGGGTTAGTTTGTTTGAGAGAAGCATTTTAAGAATCCTCTCAGTAGTTGTTCCTTAAACGACAATTGTAAGGGAAGTTTAGCATAGTAAGGAACAAGATAGTTTGTTTTTTCTTTTTAAGCATTACAGCCTTTTTCTGAAATTAGATCAGGATACCTATAGCAGCTCAATTAATAACTCCTGCAACCCGGCCTCATTAATTATTTGGTTGCGTTTGTCTTGAAACCAAGTTGTTGAAACCCATAATAAAACAGGAAAAGTGTATAGAATTGCAATGACAACTTAATTGTGGGCTACCCAAATTCACCAACTAAATTTCTAGGTAATGCAAATTCTTATTACCCTTTTCGTACTGTATAGGTAAAAATGCTGCTGAGATGGCGAGTATGATGGGGTTTCCTTAGTAGGATATGCGCTTCTCATTAAAAGTTAAGAGTGATCATATTGATGAGCTAAACTATTTCCCTTTTGTTTTTGCAGAAGAGGTGGTTATGATTTCAGTTGCCTTTCTAGTTGTATTGTTTAGTGTACAGAAGTTTGGAACAAGTAAAGTGGGACTTGCAGTTGGCCCTGCTTTATTTATATGGTTTTGTTCTCTTGCTGCTGTCGGGATTTACAATATCATAAAATATGATACCAGTGTGTTTATGGCATTCAATCCAATCCACATATATTATTTCTTCAAGAGGAACACAACTAAGGCCTGGTATGCGCTTGGCGGCTGTCTTCTCTGTGCCACAGGTAGAAAAGAAATCCTGAGTGCGAAACAAGTGTCTTCTTTGATTATAAGTTGTTAAAATTCTCTTGCTTTTAATATATTCTTTCTCCCAGATGGTTAAAATACTCTTGCTTTTTATACTCTTTCATTTCTCCCATGATGGTTTAAATTGCACTCCGTGCTAATTTAAAATCTATTTCCTCTTGTAATGGCAAATTGGAATGATGTTATTTCCCTTTTATTCTATTTGTGTATGTTATCCAAACTATAGGTGAAATTTATTTAGCATTCTGATTTTTTTATTTGTATTTGGCTCGTTGGCAGTTGAAAACTGTTGTGTTCTAGTACAAAGTAGTCTCTTGTCTTGTCCTGCTGGAATCCTTATCTAGTAAACGGTTTTGTAAATGGGTTGGCATCCCCTCGGTGCCCCTCTATGAAGTACTTTTACTGATGAAACGCGCGCGCACGCATTTGGACTAGTGATCAACCAATAATTCATGTTCTATCATAATGTTCTCAGTAGGCAGAATTTCCCATTGGAGTCCCATCTTGAATAGTTTCTCCACTTGGCCTCATAATAAAAGTTGAAGTTTGGGAAAAGCTACTCTCTCCTCTCTCCATGGCTTCTTTTGGTGATTGATTATGAAGATTCGTTATACATATGGCTTTAGCATTTTCTGGTTGTTGTAACGCTGAATATGGCTTATTCTTCAGGTTCTGAGGCAATGTTTGCAGATCTTTGCTACTTTTCAGTGCGTTCGGTTCAGGTAAAAAAGGAAGAACATATAAGCTTTTCGTTTGTGTTGTTCGTTTCCTGTCTATTTATGGCTGCTTCAGTTCTTTCATTATGCTTTCTTCTTCTTTTTTACTGCAGTTTTATTTTATTTTTTGAGAAGTAGAAGCTGGTTTATCTGGTTCATTTATCCTTCTTTGCAGCTTACATTTGTTTTTCTTGTACTGCCCTGCCTTATGCTGGGTTACATGGGTCAAGCTGCCTACCTTATGGACCATCATTCTGATTATGAGCAAGTGTTTTTCTCTTCAATCCCAAGTAAGCATTATGTAATAAGAATTTACAATATTATATGCATGAAGAAGGTCATTTTCCTTGATAGCTGACTGACTGAGGGATAATACCCTCCTCCAAGTATTTCCTGCTATATGGAAACAATTGCTTCTATTGGGGAGCTGAGTAGGAACTTACACATTCTTATTCGTAGATTTCTAGTTTTATTCTGTGATGAATATTTATTTTAGTAATTACACATTCTTATTCCTAGATTTCTAGTTTTATTCTGTGATGAATATTTATGTTAGTAATTTAACTTCCTGCAGGTGGAGCACTCTGGCCAATCTTAATAATAGCTAATATTGCCGCACTAATTGCCAGCCGAACCATGACAACGGCCACGTTTTCGTGTATTAAACAATCAACAGCACTGGGGTGTTTTCCTCGCCTTAAAATCATTCACACCTCTCGGAAATTCATGGGCCAGATATATATACCTGCCATTAATTGGTTTTTGATGGTAGTCTGTGTGATCTTGGTGTGCACTATATCAAGCATTACTGAAATCGGAAATGCGTATGGTAATACTCACATCTCCTTGTCACCACTCTTCATTTCCATCTCGAGTCTGTAGTGTATGTGGAGTAGTGGGGAATCTCGTTAAGTCATTTAAATTGTGTTGGTCTTCATAGTTGTGTTTGGCAAAGGGGAGCTTGTGGCTATGACTAATTATAATTATAGTGAATGTTACACAAGTATTATGGCACATTGCTACGAAATTAACATTCTTCTTCCCAATTATACACCTTGAGCACATGCCTGAACAACCACCTCTCAGGATTTCAAATTTTCTTTACTTTTGTGTTGTTCTATCTCTTCCCCTGCTGTTCATTCTCTAAAGCGTGCTGACTGTAAATAATTCTACTCATCAGTGCATTGCATTCTGGTCATACTGCATGGTTACTTGTAATCCGTGCAAATACATGTAATAAAAATGTGAGATGTCAGATTTGCTGTTGCGTGTCATTATTTCTCTTAGTTCATGACTATTTATGATGCCTTCTATAGCACTTCATCCTTGTAGGGCGCTACTCGATAAGTTTCATGTTCAATTGTGTGATAATCTTGGGTTGCTGTCGCAACACCTTTTGTGCTGTTGTAAACTTTTTTGTATCACATGATTTACTTGCAAGGTTTTTCTAATATCCAGTTGATGTGGATCCCCAATGCTTAAAGATAAAGATGATTGCTGCACTGTTGCTTCATGAAATTATGAATTCAGACAGAAAAATCGGTCTGTAACAGAGACATCATTGTGTTTGCGGAAAAATTTTTGCATTTTAGGCTCCGTTTGTTTCGCGAAAAATATAACATTTTTGGAAAATATTTTCCAGAAATCCATTTTCTAAGAATATGACAAAATTTTCTGTCGTTTGGCTAAAGTCTGAAAATGCTCTGAAAAACAATTTCTACCGTTTGAGTACGACATTAATTTTTCTAGAAAAAATTATCAAATAATTAGTATTTTTAATTATTTTCCTTTTTAGTAACTTTTTTTAAATAGATTTTCCTTTTTTTCTTCTTTCTTCTGTAAGATCGTCGGCTTCTTCCTTCTGCTGTAATTTCTTCATCAAACAGTTGCCAGCCACGGCGACCAGCCACAATCAAGCTGAGCCTCGCCCCGGCTCGCCCAAGGCCGGCGAGCTCAGGCCAAGCCTCGCCGGCCTCGAGCGAGGCTTCGAATCGCCAGATCCGGCGAGGCTCGGCCTGAGCTCACCAGCCTTGGGCGAGGCCGAATCTCGCATCGCCGGCCTCGCCGGATCCGGCAAGACGAGGCTTCGCTCGACGCCGACTCGCGAGGCCATGAGCTCCAGATCTGATGAGTTTGCTGCAACTCGTGAGGTCTTGATCTCTGCATGACTCACCGAGGAGGTAGATGAAGGAGGCGATGAGGGAGACATGGCGGCGATAGGCAGCAGCAGCGATAGTTGGCTGCGTGAAGAAGATGAGGAAAAAGGAGCGGCTTAGAAAGTAGAAGGCCGTGTGAAGAGGGAAATGGATGAGACGACGTGAGGGGAGAAATTGGAAAATGATTTCCTTCCTTTCACAGATGGAAATCATTTTCCACGGTTTTAGAAAAAACTTTTTCATTGACCGGAAAACATTTTCTTTGACCATGTATTTTCCGCCCCCCAAACATCAGAAATTGGGGAAAATATTTTCCAAGAAAACTTTTTCCGTGAAACAAACGCAGCCTTAGTGCCACATTGAGTAACATGCTTTTTCAGTGAGTACAAATTTACATTCAGTAGTGACTGCTATGTGTAATTATGCATTCTTCTTCACTAAGCTTCTTTCTTCATAGAGACTGCATGCCCTTTCTATCTTTCCTGATGTTGATTCTTTTTAACAGGAATTGTTGAGCTCGGAGTGATGATGATGACAACAGTGTTAGTAACAATTGTAATGCTTCTTATATGGCAGATAAACATCATCATTGTGCTGAGTTTTGTGGTCATTTTCCTCGGGATGGAATTAACTTTCTTCTCATCAGTTCTTTGGAGTGTGGGAGATGGTAGTTGGATAATATTGGTCTTTGCAGTAGTTATGTTCCTTGTTATGTATATATGGAACTATGGGAGCAAGCTGAAATATGAAACAGAAGTCAAGCAAAAGATGTCTATGGATTTGCTGCGGGAATTAGGTAGCAATCTTGGGACTGTCAGGGCTCCCGGAATTGGCTTGCTCTACAACGAGTTGGTGAAGGGCATACCAGCTATTTTTGGCCATTTTCTGACCACTCTCCCAGCAATTCATTCAATGATAATATTTGTTTGTATTAAGTATGTCCCGGTTCCTGTGGTGCCTCAGAGTGAGAGATTTCTTTTCCGCAGAGTCTGCCCGAAAGGCTACCACATTTTTCGGTGCATTGCCAGGTATGGCCAACAAAAGTTCCACTTTATACGCAATTTCCTGAGTGTTAAGAACTTTGGGAGTCTTAACACTCTTTGTTTGAATAAAGATACTAGTCGGTGAAAGCTTGAGCCTTACATTCACTTGACTATTTTCCAAGGTATGGCTACAAAGATGTGCGCAAGGAAAATCACCAGGCCTTTGAGCAGCTGCTGATTGAAAGCCTAGAGAAGTTCATCCGTCGGGAAGCCCAGGAGCGGTCACTAGAGAGTGATGGTGATGAGGATACGGATTCCTGAGGATGACAACTCTGGGTCAAAGGTTCTAATAGCTCCCAACGGAAGTGTCTATTCACTGGGAGTCCCACTTCTGGCTGATTACACACAAGATGACACCATCATCTCCGAAGCGAGCACTTCGGATGGCGTAAGGCCAGTGGTTGAGGCAGCCCCATCATCTGATCCAGAGCAGAGTCTCGAGAGAGAGTTGTCCTTCATCCGCAAGGCAAAAGAATCTGGGGTAGTCTATCTGCTTGGTCACGGCGACATTAGGGCAAGGAAAGATTCGTGGTTCATAAAGAAGCTAGCCATTAATTACTTTTATGGTTTCTTGAGAAAGAACTGCAGGAGGGGAATCGCGAACCTGAGCGTGCCGCACTCACATCTAATGCAAGTCGGTATGACTTACATGGTTTGAAGGCATGTGCGTCAAATTATTCGGTGGAGATTTAGAGAGAGGGTTTTGTCATGAGATGCTCTGCCCTCGAAGAAATTTCGCAGCTTCGAAACCACGCGGATGCTTTTCGGCACAAATCGGATCCAACGTACCAGGAGTTTGTTCGAACTACTGGCCAAGGGAGCGCGCCCTGTGAGGTTTTTCCCCTTTGTGCCTACGTGTATCCTTTTTGACTGCTACGGGAGGTGAGAACAGCTTTTGTAACTTAGCTATTAAATGCCAAAGGAAAATTTGTTCTCAAGACGCAAGGGAGAGAATTTCCGTTCCCAATTTTACACGGCTACCACGAAACTCACTAAATTAGAAAGCGCGACAATGAGATTCTGAACTATTAATTTTCTCGTCATGTTTGTTTCGAGGATGACGCCTTTGCGGATTGCAGTTTTGAGAATTTCATCCTCGCAATAATCTGTATTCTATGGCTTAGAATCCAGCTCCTGTTGAATTTCAAAGGCAAAAAAAAAAAAAAGAGAGATTGGTATGGGGATTGGGGCTCACGCTGACAGTAGTTCCGGTTACAATGCCACATACGTGTGCAAGACGATACTTTTGTCCTGGGCAATCAAATTTATGTATTAAGTACCGTAGGCTATTCAAACGTCCTCAATACATTAAGCTATATACATCATTAAAACTTCCTGCGGAGGATACCATAACGCCTAATCGAAGTTTCACAGTCGATTATGGCTAGTAGCAGCAAGCACAAACAAAAGGGCATGCTCCTTCGAGATGGGAATAAATGATTTTAGTGATAACCAAGCGGAGCTGGGGAATCCTTCAATTTCTTCCCCTGGAAATGAATGTCCTGCATGACAACATTGACACAGTCACTATTCGCGATTCATGCAGGTGACGACACAAAGCGAAGCGGGAAAGGGGGAGGCTCGACGTTTTTTGATATCTTCGTAAGGCCACAAAAACAGGTAAAAATTTGCTTGATCAAAGGAACACAGAAGCGACGCAGCACAAATCAAAGGAGAATGTTGTGTTTGGAAACAAGAATGCGTGCGCGCATTTCTCTCCTTCATAAATAGAACGTTGAAAAACATTAGGATAGCAAATTTAGAACATGAAAAGGGATAGACGAACATACATTTTGAAAACGAAGTGCTACACTATTCTACATAGGGTTAAAGGAAAATGGAAACTCTTTCTAAATTGATCAAAAACTTGTTCCACTAGTACGAAGAATCGCAGTCTTTGAAATTGAGTAGGACATGGACAAAGAAAGAAGAAGCGCCACAACCGACAGGGATTCAATAAATGATGCATATTTCCAGAGTGAAAAATCAACCATAGTAACAGACTTTGGAATTGTTCTTCGTGGCATTACTAAGATCTTCTGTTAATGCTTGAGCTTAGATGTTATCAATTCTCGTGGAAATTAACCCTGAGAATATTTTTCAAGTAGATTTTCAAACAAAATGTGAAATCCACAAAAGAATTGGCAATACACGGCATACAAATTCGAAAGTAAGAGAACACTCACAGAAGCAAAATGGTTGACGTCACGGTGGTGAGCTTCATCGGCACGGATAACTGTTATCACGTCCTTCAGATTTGCATCCTTAGGTAACCTCCAGTAGTCAATGGCAATAGCTGGAGCAGGAACATTTTCAATCGCACCACTGTCAAGATCCTTCAAGTACTCTGTATATGAGTGAATGGCCTCCTCTTCCAGGTAGCCAACAACTCTATGTGCTAATTTAGGGGAGAGCAAATAGATAACGAAGTAAGCATTGAAGAATACTCCTTGCACTGCAAGAACCAGCAGCCTCTCGTACCACTTTGGTTTCACAAGCTCCACCATGGTCATCAGGTGCATCCTTTCATTCTCTGCTTCTTCCAGCAGGGCTTTAATCCAACCACCACTCTGTTCGAACTTGCGGAGAGACCTCAGGTGCAGCAGCATTCCTCCCACCATTCCTGGAACAGCTGCTACAGTCTCAAGCATCATCGCGCGACACCCATAGCGTCTCTGGATTGCAGATTTATCAATTATAGTATATATGTATATAAATAAATTAAAAAACCATAGTTGTCGAGGTAAAGAAAGATGATTGAACAAAAAGAACTTTTTCACGACTTTCTACGATTTAGTAGTTGCCACCCCTGAGTTAGAGGCCCAAAAGCTCATTCAAAGGGAACAACGAGTGAGTTACAAACTGTATGCAACAGCCTAAGATACCACAAAGAAATTATAGAAGGATAAAGGCCACCTAGAGCAACAGATCAAGCCCATTGGAAACAGAAGTTGAAAACAGAGGAGAGAAGGAACCATGCATCCATTATTCCCGCAATCTGTTTGATTTTTGAAGTTTTGGCTAGGAAACAGAAAGGTCTAAGAAATTGGCGCCTCAAGAAGCCATCAGTACAACCCAACTATTAGAACAGAAGGAATTATCACAAGAGGTGCAAAATAGAGAGAGAATATATTCAACAGAACTCTGTAAGGCACGTATTCATCTGCCGACAGTCACCTCTGCCAATCACAATTTGATCAGTTTTGAGTCTTGTCATAAGACGGGTATCCACATCTTATAATTTAACCAGCACAACCTTTCTGATGTAAGTAGATGAGAGAAATCACCTGAAAAAAAATATCAGTAGGAACTCTCAGAAGCTTCACTGTATGATATGCAAATTTATCCCCAAATGTCTTCGGCACGTGATGCTTTTTCAAGTCGATTGATAGGTCTGCCCTATAAGTTTCCCACGGCTGCATCAGAAGACTAAAACATAATAACTATCGGACGAACCAAGTAGTTTACACATCGAGACGTAATGGGGAAATCAGATCTAAGCGCTGCGATGAGAGGATTGGTTCGTTTATAGATGTATTTGCTGCTAGTTTTTTGCAAAGTTTGATCAATACGCACGCATTTTGCAAATATTCCGTCCCAATACAATTCAGAGTCAGCACATCAGCAGGAGAGATGACAGTATGATGCAAATTCCTTCCCCACAAATGTGACTGGGATCCCAAAAAAGTATGTCGAACGCAGTTCTTTGACGAATATCGTCGCTCAAAAACTAGTACAAGTTGCAAAGTCGAGATGCAGATGACTAGATTTTCACGGATCCGATGCTTAACTCCACTTGTTTTAGAGCAAAAACCAGCAGCAAACGGATAACATCAACGAGCCGATCGAAAGAAATCATGCACCGACACGCCGAGAACATATAGAACCTTCAAAGAACACGTCAGTGAACTGAGAGGCATGAAGTTATCCTACCATGAAGCAATTCCAAGGCCACTCAGTACCGTCTTCTTTAGTGATCTTAGGCCTCGAAATCCCCCAGTAGCTCGAAGGAACCACTGGACCTCCACCGTTCTTCTTCTCCTCTTCAGCAATCGCACTCTCCTTCTTCTCCTTATCAATCGGAGCAGGCTCCGTCCCAGCAGAACTCAGCATCCTCCTCGCGTCGATCACTCCGCAGGACGCGCCCTTTCGCTGTCCGAATCCCGCCTCGAGCGGCCTGAGAACGTGGCGGCCACCGCTACAGTTGCCGCCATAGATGAAGCTTCGCGCCAATGACCTCAAGACGCCCTGACTCATCCTGAATCGCCGAGTTGGATCGCTCCACGGTACTTCGATGCTTGTCGTGTGGGGTGAAAAACCGACCGAGAGCCTTAAATCTGATATTTCAAAACGAAGCAGAAACGTTGCAGACAAAAAGCGAAGGCGGAAAGCTTGTTTTGCTTCCACGGGATTCCGGCGAGCCGTTGATTGATCGTTGCGTGGGCGAAAAGAAGGAGTTTGGACGGCTGAGATGAGAGAATTCCGTGCGCGCCGAAGTAGGGGAACGAATAATCGAGACGTTAATCGAAGTGGAGCGTGGAATTAGAAGAGTCAATCGCTGCTGCATCCAATCAAAACGCCCATGCTGCTGGAGCGCTTGTGCCGGTGGCGGTGGCCGCGGCGGCTAGGGATCCGTAACCTGCGGCGCGGCCCAGGATAAAATCGTGGTGCCGCATAGATAGACAGCTCTGCGCGAGTCAATGGTCTTGACCGTTGACTCTGCTATGTGATCCGAAAGATTGGATGCACGTACTCGTCGGGTGATGCATATCGCAACACCCGTGACAAGATCACTAACCTTGAAGATTTGTTGATGATAGGCGTGAAACTGATCGATGGCAAGTGTTGCTATTACAACCACTATGGCCACTCAAGCTTTAGCTGGCGTGTATGGCCGCTCGAGCTCGAGCTCATGGCTGCGCAGCACGACTACTCGAGCTCGAAGCTTGCGGCCTCCTTGGCCGGATCTGGCTTTAAAACTCTCGGCCATGGTCACTCCAGTCCGAGATCTAAGCTTGTGACCATGATATAGCTCGAGTCGCTAGATCTAATGGTCGTAGATCTCGATCTCGCAATCGTTACGGCCACTCGAGTTTTGAATTGCAGCCATAAAATCCACATATAACTTGAAACTTCTGTGGTAGATAAAAATTTATCTTCATTTTGAACTATCATTTATTTTGAGTTATCATATTGTTTAAGTTAGAAAGTATTATCGCACGGGTCTTTATTTTTTTTACTAATCAATGTAATAGGCATGTTTCGGATCGACTTCTCTGCAAGTTGATAAGTGAACAAAGCATCGAGCACCGTTTCACGTGGAGACTCGACGATTATACTAACAATTACTAGGCGAATATCCAAATTCAAAATGGACATTCAAGTCCATTGACCATGAACATGGAATATTGATCATACATCATTGCCAAACCCGAGGAGCCATAACACTTGTCGAATCCGCAAAGCAACTTGAAATTTCAGTTGACATATTGATCGCGAAAGAGTCGCCTTTTCTGATCTAATTATCAGTTTATGTGGGTATACTATTACTCTTACCCAACACTCATGTCGTGGACTATGAATCACTACTTAAAATGCGTTTGGTTCAGCTTTAAAAATGAACTTTGAGCAAATACAAATATTTTTAGCCTACGTGACATTGGAAAAATGTAAATGGTGTTTGGTAAAACATACTTTGAAATGCAATTTTGAGAGTAGCATTTGGCAAAAGAAAAATTTGCAAGGGGGCTTTTGGCTATATATTTATTTTTTCTATTTTTATTTTTCTTTATTTCTTTATTTTTTTTTTTTGAAAAAAACAAAACAAAACCCTTTACTGGCTTGACAAAGGGCTCCAGCCACCGGTAAGCCAAATCCCCAAGCAACGACTACCTAGGTTGTGAAGGGTCACATGACCCCATGCGATGAGGCTTATGGTCGTGCGACATGGGCGGCCGTCGCTAGGGTTGTCCAACCCCAAGCGGCCGTTGTCGGCTCCCCCAAGAGTCTCGCCGGCCCCATGTGAACAAGAACTAGGGTTTCCACGAAGAAGATGAATAGTAATTAGGGTTTCGATTTTAAAGGAGGGTAAAAATGAATTCTCGATAATGTTTTGAGGACAAAATAGATAATTGAGTAATTTTCATTAATAGGGCCTTTAGCATTTCGAAAATGCTAAAAGCCCAATGTTGGTCGGGACCAACATTGGGTTTTTAGCCTTCCAAAACGACATTTAGCCTAATGTCCCTTGAAAAGATTTGTCAAACAACCCATCATTTCTCCATGAGGTCCCTTGAGAAAGCTGAACCACATATACCCATCCCTTTTGTCGTGATTCTCTTGTCAGCGATTAGCTCAAGAAATATTAAGTGGTTTCGATATTTTGTTGAACTATAATGAAGTGTTGCGACGGGACTCGACTATAAAATTAGGAAATTACCCTGCTGATGGTGAGATTCAAAATGTACATTGAAATGATGGAATTGACCAAGAGCCTTGAAAGTTCAACACAAAAAGTTAAGAGGGCGACGACCCTTTTTTTTTTTTTTTCCTATGAGGGTCAAGATTTTCTTCTCTTGTAATTTTTTTTTTTTTGAAATTGAGGATACAATTAGAGAATGGGCCCGAATTTCAATTTGAGCAGAGGCCGAGGCTCTTTTCTAAAGCTTCAAGTTGGGCCAGAAGCCCAAAAATGTTATCCCGATTGATGGCTTTTCAGCCCGAACGGAGCGAATACTGGCTTCCCCAGAAGAAGTCAAAAGAGCGAAAGGGCCACGTTCGTACGGCGGGGTGATGCGGGGTAGGCAGAATTTCAGGCAAAACGAAGTTTTGAAAATAATATTAAAATGTAACAATAATAAGAAAGAAAAGAGGGGCGAAGAAAATGATTATATCGTGAGCGTATGAGAGAGAGCCGGGGCCCCATATGTCAAGCGAGCACTGGGCTGATGCAAAGTCTTTCCACTACTCTCACAACGACTTTTCGACTTTCCAAGAAGAAGAGCACCGCAGCAGAGCGTCAAATTACATAAACCCCCCCCGCCACCTCCTCTCTCCTCCCTCTCCTTCCTTGCTCCTTCCTCCTCCTCCTCCTTCCTCCGTTCACATTCATTTCTCTCAAATCAATCCACAACCGAGAAGCTTTGACTGTTCCATCGTCCTCCTCTTCCGATTCCGCGTTCGTCGTCTCCCTGTGTTCCTCATGGCGCAGCGCGGATCTTACGGCCTCAGTCCTCAGCTAGGTCACACCTCTCTCTCTTTCTCTCTCGATTTTTGCGCTCTTGATCAATCTGGTGGTCTGTCGAGTCCGATCTCCTCCCTGATTCGCCTGCTGATTGGCGCGTCGAACCTATTTTGTGCCGCCGCTACTGCCTCCCTCGAAGCTCAGTGATGAGCTGGAGGTGGATTTGTCTGATGTGAGTCGAGCATGTCTCGATCGTAGGACCGCTGGGAGAAGTAGCCTCCGCCTAGAGCGTTTTGTGTGTGCTGTTTCGTTAGGATTGTGTGTCGGAGAGGGCGGTTTACTTGGAACTGTGATGTTAGTTGGAGTGAGGTTGATGCAATCTGCATCCGAAGCTGACAGCTGACTTTGGATTTGGTGCTTCAGAGGACTGACTTGAGTTCAGAGAGAGAAGAGAGAGAGAGAGAGAGAGAGAGAGTTTGTGTGTTTGCTCTTTATTTATGAGATGATATATCTTTTTGCTGAAAACAGTTGCTTAGCATCAATATGTTATGCAGACAACGAACTGCATGGAGAGTAGTACCCTTTAGTTGGTCATGACCTTCTGTTCTCGGTGCAAGACATCAGGGGTTGATCTGGTTGTTAAATATGTTCTGTGCAGATATTGAACAGCTACAAGTGGAAGCTCAAAATCGATGGTTGCGACCTGCTGAAATATGTGAAATTCTTCGCAACTTTCAGAAATTTCAGATTGCTTCTGAGCCTCCAACCCGACCACCAAGTATGTATTGCCTATGTTGCAGAAAAGCTTTTGATAATTCTTGTGCATAGAGGCTTTAAGTTTACCTTTCCCCTTACAACTTGAGGGCATGAAATATTGATCATGCATCATTGGCTAAGCTGTGGAGCCATAATGATTTGGGACCCATTTTCCTTGAGTGGACTGTATGTGTACTTTAATTTATTAGTAGTAGGGGGACTTCTTAAATTTGTAAATCAACTTGAAATTTCTTACTTTGATTCTTGACCATAAGGCCCTTTTAATTTTATTGTGTATATATTTGATATACTATTATGTTGTCTGGCAGTTATCTTATGGACTGCAAATGACTATTTAGTTCCTCCTGTCATGGTTCACACGTCAATTATTAGCTCAAGAATTCTGGTGGTTTTGATAGTCTGTTGAACTACATGAGCATCTTGTAGGAGAACCAATAAATGCGTATATTGGTAGCCTAAACCCATCTTTACTTGGAAAAGCAAAACACGTATAGAAATTTAAAAAATTGGCATGGTTGCTAAAAAGCACGTACTGCATTTACTGTATGCTTTCTGTTCTGTACTACAGGACTCTATCGCGAAAAGAGTTAAAGGCAATGATTACAAGTTACTTGTGGGTTGTTGGCCATGTCCGCTATCATAGATGATTACTTCGGAAATGGAAACAGGAATTGTATCTAGGTGGTATAGATCATGGTTGAACCTCTTATCTTTGCCATCGCGTTAATGACAAAGGCTTTTTGCCAAATGTCATTCCTAATCCCTTAAGTTAAGCATCCAGCTGGTAGAAAGTTTGGTTGGTTGATTGAAAAAACAGAAAGAAGGGCGCTGAAAGCTTTATGAACACGAGTGAACCTTATCTGCATGGCGCATGGCAGTTGTTATCAGTTCTGTGCCGTTGATATGCTCTTATTTTAACTGGTAAGGCTTCCAGAATCAGGGTGGGACTTACATTTTGGCCTTCCAGGTGGTTCACTTTTTCTCTTTGACCGGAAGGTGCTGAGATACTTTAGGAAGGATGGGCATAACTGGAGGAAGAAGAGGGATGGGAAGACAGTGAAGGAAGCACATGAGAAGCTCAAGGTAAGCCTGCCAGAGGACTTCCCGTCTTTCTTATTTTGTTCCTGTTATTTTGCCTCGTCAACTTTTGGTTATGTGTTGTATGTGTATTTTGCCTCGTCAACTCCTTGTTTTTGTACTTTCTCCCCTGATTTTCTTTTGGCATCAGAGATATTCACATATAGCATCAGAGATTTTGATTTGCACAGAGATCTTTAATATTGTTGTAGTGTCTGGCATTTCATAAACTAGTGTTGGTCCGTGTGTGAATCATTCAATTGTCTGATGGATGAATCTTTTTGAGTAATTTTAGGTTGGAAGCGTAGATGTACTGCACTGTTACTATGCACATGGTGAAGAAAATGAGAACTTTCAAAGACGCAGCTATTGGATGCTTGAGCAGTAAGTATAAGCTTTTCATACTTTATTGACTGGTCATACAATCTAAGTTTTCAAGTATGGACCTTACAATAGTTGAAGTTGTTCTTTGACAAATATTGACATGAGATGAGTGAGATCCTACTGTTTGACACGCGGCTGAACTATGGATATTGTTGGAGGATGTTGGGTGAAGGATATAATGATTTATACCCTGTTTGCTAATGGTTCCTCAAAGTTGATGAAAATTTATTGTTTGTTGCTTCATGAGGGTAGGGAGTTTTAATTTGTAGACCGGGCACAGAATATATCGAAATTAAGCAAATATGTGACAGAAGCAATGATGGGTCCCGTTCTTATGGTTTTTGCTTGCCAACCTGTTGGGTGGTTTAGTTTGCTCTAGTATGATTTTCATTCTCCCAGGAGTGTTTGGGATGCACTTCTCAGTGAGCTGATGAAATAATCTTTCTGAGTGCTGTTTGCACCAATGGTGGTCAGTGATGAGGCCGCCCTCTTAACCGGATTGAAGATGCTATACAATTTCTGTAAGAGATGATCATCTATGGAGTTATATTATCTCCAGTAATGATTAGAAGTGGTAGAACAATGGAAAAGAGCCCCCCATCCTTTATAAGCATGACAATCTGGTGGCAATAAAGTTATTTGTTTTTGTAACATGAGGTTTTTGGTGTCACAAGGTCCTTGCTTCTCCTGAGTTTACCCTTTTTTAAATTGTTTTCTGCTCATAGCTTTCCAAGACGAGTAGTCAATATGAGATTGTTAAAAGTAATTTTTCTACCGAATTCCATCTAGCCAGTCAAGGTTTTAAGTGCTTTCAGTAAAAGTTTTAGTGCGGTTGTGGTCTGATGTACTTTTTGAAATTGCAGGGATTTGATGCACATTGTTTTTGTCCACTATTTGGAAGTTAAGGTACTTCATTCCTTTTCTTCTCCTTGTTGGTTGCTTTTCTTACTCTTCTGACATCTTGTCATTTGTTTGCTATCCCTTTGTTTCTTTTTCCTTTTTTCTGTTTTTGAGGTCGAGTGGTTTAGCCTGCACATCAATTAGCATATGGTTGACTATGTGAGAGATTGGGCTTGTTATGTATGTTTTATTCCTGCTCTCGTTATTTTATTTCTAGGAAACACAATAAGGAATTTTGCTGGCATTTGTTGAACCAAAACAGAGTCATATAAAGATTGGCATAGTATTACAATAATCGTGTTTTTCATGCCATTTTTTCTCTCCATTATCTGGTTCTAGCACATCAATATCTATTGCAAGAATGCCTCGTCGTTCTTCAATTGTTCTCTTAAGCTTTGGGCAAGGGATGTTTTGCAGGTTTTATATATGCTGAGACTATATTTGTCTTGACCCACTCAGGTGTCTGCTGTGTCATCTTCTGTTGCTTTGATTAGGTCTTGTGACTTGCACAACATGTGTATTGGTAGATTTATCATGGAACTTTAAATTCCATAGTTGGTTTTTGTTTCTTTCAGGGAAATAGAACAAATGTGAGTGGCGTGAGGGAAAATGAAGAAGGTTCAAGAAGCTTCCAAAAAGACAGCTCTCCCTCATATAGCTACTCCATGAATCACAGCGCAGCTCTCTCAGGAAATACTGATTCGACCAGCCCAACTAGCACTTTGACATCGTTATGTGAAGACGCTGATTCAGGTACCTTGTCTATGGATAGGGATAGAAAGCGATGTGGATATTCTGTCTTGCCTGCCAATCTCGCTCACGTCTCGTATGGTGTTTTGAGCAGAAGAGATTCACCGAAATACTTCTGGTTTACACACATTTCCTTCGTCACTACAAAAGGAGAAAGGCTCCCCAATGAACAACAATGCCATGTCCTCGAATACCTATTTCCCCAGTTCCTATCCAGGTTCTTGCTCCTCTTACAGATGTGCATGTTTGTATTTAATATGCATCCTCACATGAGGAGGAAACATCCTCATGCTTGTGCTTCATCTAAGTTTGTTTGCATTTGAAGTTTAAATCCTGACAGCATGCTCGCTTAATGTTTACTAGAGAATCACAAAGGCTGGTCCTTAAGACGTGATGCGAATATTACCTCAACTATCCATGGTGATGGTTCCACTAATACTGGTAGCGGCATTCAATCTCAAAAATCTCTTGGTTTGGCATCTTGGGAGGAGATCTTAAAGCAATCTATGTCTGGATCTGCCACGGTGTCTTCTCATGCGCCATCATCTTCCAGCCAAACAATGCCTTCAGGAGTTGTCTTTGAACAAGAAAATACGATGCTAAGTGAGCTTTTAGGAGGGGAGAGTGTTTCAAAGCAGCAACTTAGCATTCCCGTGTCTACACAATCGCATTGGCAGGTACTCTAGGTTTGCTTTGCACTTTTTTATGTAACATGCTGGCATTTAAACATATAATGCAGTTGTTCTCTTACAAAATTACCTCGAGAACAAAAACCTTTTCACAAAACGCATTGCACATTATGTTCTCTTAATGCAATGCATTTTGTGAAAAGGTTTTTGTTCTTGAGGTAATTTTGTCCAATGGTCGGTGCTAGGCGCTGTGAGGCTAAAACAACATGTTACATTCTTACAACATAAGAATACTTTTAGGAATTTGTGTGGAAGTTCACCTATTAAGTTATTTGGTGGTAAGAATAGCTTTCTGTGAGAGTACTATTTTTGCTTTGCAATTTGCCATTATCCTTTGGAGGAATAGATTCATGGTCATTATGATGGATTTGCTCTACTTGTTTGATTTAGCTGCATAATGGAAATCCATAGACTCTGGCGTTTTTTTGCTTTTTTATTATTTATTGTACAGATATCTGGGACAAAGACTTACATGTGCGTATTGATCCTCAGTTTCTTGCAACTATTCAGGAACTGGTAGTTGGCTTTGATGATTCTGTGAATCAGCAATCACCTCTGCCTTGCAAGTTTCATGTTGTCCTCGATTTTCAATAATTTTAGTACTGAAAGATTGTTTCAAATATACCTAAGGTGATTGCTTGAAACGCCTAGTCATCTGGTTGTTGTAGTAAAATGACTTCCTCTAGTTTAAATTCCTTAAAAGGATCTCATAAAAGTTGACATCATTCATCATGGCATGAGACAAGATTAATAATGAATGCTCTGATAATAATCTGCTGAGGGTTGTCACCAAATTATCTGATGTTTTAATGTTATTTAGAGCAGTTTCTGTTTTTCTCATTTTCTGGTGGATTGCATGAACTGCTTCATTGTAAGCACGTATTGACTCAAGTTTAATATGCAGGTTTCTGGGGAAGATGGCCCATGGACCATGGACCAGTCTTTGGATCTGGATTTGGATTTGGCATATGAACCAGACATTGGGTTACTTGAGCAAAACAAACAGAATTCTGAATTACAGGATGCTTCAGGTGGTCTTACTCAACAATATGGACACCTGGAAGTGAATGAGGACAGAAATCTGCCTGAGGGAGGGGAGGTTAATTATGCTTTCACTGCAAAGCGACTATTATCTGATGGAGAGGATGGCTTGAAGAAAGTTGACAGTTTTTCGAGGTGGATTTCGAAAGAACTTGGAGACGTTGAGGATCTACAAGTGCAATCTACATCTGGCTTGCCATGGAGCACTGTTGAATGTGGCAACGTTGAAGAATCCTCTTTGGGTCCCTCTATCTCCCAGGACCAGCTTTTCAGCATTCTTGATTTCTCTCCTAAGTGGGCTTATGGAGATTCTGGAGTCAAGGTCAGAAATCAGGATATGTTGGTTGTTGAAAGTAGAAATTTTGTAGTGACTGGTCGACGGTTTTCTTTTTGGGAGAATAGTGTTTATTGGTATAAAACAAGCTTGTGTTTTCTCCATCTTTCTCTTCTATAACTAACCACAATTTACAACTAGTGAGCATGGTTACCGATTTAAATTAGATTGATCTAAGTGATGCTCATAAAGCGTGTGCGCTTTACTTTGTAATATATGTGTGATTTGAAAATCCTGCTGTATAAAGCTGTTCAAGTATGTGTTGATGTTCCATGCTGATGGTGATCCCTTTTTTTTTTTGGCATGATTGAATTGCTAGGATATTTTGGATAACATGCTTCTGTTACTACAAATGACTAGTCAATTTAGGATATTTGGAGAACTGCTGCCTCTGAGGCGGCGTTTGAGTAAATGTGTTTGGAACTTCTAGTCTATATTGTGTGGTCTTTGACCGATATTCATCTTGTTTACTGCCAAAAAAGGTTCTGATCATGGGGACATTCTTGAAGAATCGACAAGAGGTTGCAAAACATAACTGGTCTTGCATGTTTGGGGAATTGGAGGTTCCAACAACGGTTTTAGCTGATGGGATTCTTTCTTGTCGAACGCCAGCTCACGTTATTGGCCGAGTCCCTTTTTACATCACATGTTCTAACAGGTTAGCTTGTAGTGAGGTACGTGAGTTTGACTTCCGAGCTGGACCTACTAAAGGCGTGGATATCAGCGGGATATATGATAATGCTATGGAAGAAATGCATCTGCATTTGCAACTTGAGAAATTGCTGTCGTCTAATGCTGCTGGTCATCCTGATGATTCCGTGGAAGGCCTTCTTGAGAAACGGAAATTAATTGGTAAAATCATAGCATTGAAGGATGAAGAGGAGAGTTATCGGGTCAATTTGTATCCGCATGAAGCAAAGGAAGAGCTCCTTCAGAAGCTTTTGAAAGAGAAGCTATACTCATGGCTTCTTCACAAAGTAATTGAAGATGGTAAGGGACCATGCGTATTAGATGATCAAGGGCAAGGCGCTATACATTTGGCAGCTGCACTTGGTTACAATTGGGCCATAAGACCAATTTTAAGTGCAGGAGTTAGTATCAATTTTCGGGACGTTAATGGTTGGACTGCACTTCATTGGGCTGCATTTTGTGGCAGGCAAGGGCCTTTTAACCTATTCTGAATAATATTGCTCTCATTGTTTTTGTTTACGATTCATTATCTTTGTTGCCATGAGATGACTCATAGGGAAGTCTCTTACTTTATGGTTTGCTACCTGTTGTATGATATAAACTATTTTTTGCTGACCTTTGCTGACCTCAGTAAGTACTTTCTGCCTTGTGACATGCACAGAGTACTGATGATGATCTCTATTGTTATTGTTTAAGCTGATGTGAAATCCCTGTGGCCCTAAATTCTTTACATCTTTTCTCCACTTCGCATGGTTGTCTGTCATATGATGGATCATATGGAGGTTTGGGGTTGTTTTAACTCCTCTATCTTGTGCTTGCAGAGAGCAGACAGTTGCTGTCCTTCTTTCGCTTGATGCTGCTCCTGGTGTTCTATCGGACCCAACACCAGAATATCCACTCGGCAGAACACCTGCAGACCTGGCTTCTGTCAATGGGCACAAGGGAATCTCTGGTTTTATTGCAGAGTGTATGTTAACCAGCTATCTTGAACCGCTTACAGTGAATGATCCGAAGGAGGATTCTCCCTTGGAAGTTACTGAGAAGAAAGCTGTGCAAACCATTTCGGAGCGTTCTCCAACTCCTCTTGGTGACGGCGACCTGCCGGACGTACTCTCACTGAAGGATTCACTTAATGCTGTCTGCAATGCCACCCAAGCTGCTCATAGGATACATCAAATGTTCCGAATACAATCTTTTCAGCGGAAAAAGTTGGAAACTGGTGATTATGCATCTGAATTCTCAGATGAGCGTGCTATTGCTCTTGCTGCTACTAAGAACCGAGGGACTTGGCTGAGTGATGGGCTTGTTCATGGTGCTGCAATACAAATACAGAAGAAGTTCCGGGGTTGGAAAAAGAGAAAAGAGTTCCTTACTATTCGACAAAGAATTGTCAAAATCCAGGTTTGCAGCTTTTATTTCTACAGAATCAGAGTTCTACAGTCTGGTGGTGTTGTTTTCTGATAGTATTACAGAAGTATATAATTCTGATGCATGCGTAAGAGGATTAATGCTGCTGTTGACTGTTGAGAAAGAGAGGATGTAGGGATTAGGATAAAGAGTCTTTAAGCTTGGTTACAAGGGATATCATTTTCACTCCTGAAAGAAGCTTCATCTTCGTCCCTGAGGTCCTAAGTTAGTTAAAGATGAATCTTATTTGTGTGTTTTAATCCACCGCATTTTTGTCGTGTGTGATGGAGCTTTCCTCTACTCTTCGATGTTCCTTTCTTTCCTTTCCCCAGTCAATTCATATGCCAGCTTTGTATGATATAGATCTATTCCTGCTGCATGGCTTGAATTCCTGACTGACTTTACTTCATGAAGGCTCATGTGAGAGGACACCAAGTAAGGAAGCAATACAAGACTATCATCTGGTCAGTGGGGATTCTGGAGAAAATTATTCTGCGCTGGCGGCGTAAAGGCAGTGGTTTACGGGGATACCGCTCAGATGCACTGAATAAGCACACTAGTCAGCAAGCTCTTCCCCAAAAAGAAGATGATTATGATTTTCTCAAGGATGGAAGGAAGCAGACCGAAGAGAGGTTGCAGAAAGCTCTCACAAGGGTGAAGTCTATGGTTCAATATCCTGAAGCCCGGTCTCAGTATCGAAGGCTGTTGAATGTGGTTGAAGGGATCCGAGAGAATAAGGTACAAATGTTTAGGATTTACCTCCGATTTGATCAAAGTTTCTGAGTTGGGCTGTTTGGTCATATTTAACTTTCTAGAATAAGTGATCTACAATTTACTGTCAAACTAATCTTTTAAGACAAGTGAAATATCAGAAGAAAGACATGGGGAAAAAGTTTTGTGAGTATGAATCTCAGAAAAGTAAAAGGAGAAAAATTTGTGAGAAACTTATAAATGCCAAGTCTGGCGGAAAAAAAGGAAAAAAATAAAACTAGTTGAGCGAAGAATTTATATCTGACAATTGGAAGTCAGTCTCCTTAACGGGAAGATAATTATCTTTGACAATTGGAAGTCAGTCTCCCTAAATCAAATATTTTTTCTTTTCTTTTGCTTTTCCACCCTTCATACATCAGTCCTCTCAGCAGCTGACATTGAGTAAGAACTTAGATCATCCTGATCATCCTGCATATAGTGGATTATGGGTTTGTGAGTGTTCGCGCATCAATGTAGCTGCTGCTACCCCTTGTCAGCTACATACGCTGAGTTACCTTTGGTGTTCTCAAGATGGTAACTACGATTGAATTTGTCGATGATAAACAGAATCGAGATCTTACTTTCCTCTGCTAATCTCTCGTTTGTGGGGCTAATATGGGTCGTATGGTTTGCAGGCACATGACATGGTTTTGAGCAATTCAGCGGAAGTAGCTGATGGGGAAGAGGACCTTCTTGATATTGACTCTCTGTTGGATGATGACACATTGATGTCTATAACGTTTGACTGATCCTTTGTAACTCAACTCCCATTAACTTGTACATAGATGGGTGGTGTCATTGCTGCTGTGTGTAGAGGTTATACAGGTGTCATGTAGTGCAACATTCTTTGTTTTTCTCTCAGTTTCGTTAGTAAATTACAATGGTCAGATAGCATTTGTCAGATAGGTTTCAAAATACTTGTTAACATATAAAACTGTAATTTCTATTTAAGTTGTTATCATTCAGATAATTAGGTCCTAGGAGATCACATTCCGCTGAACGATTGGCACCCCTTCACAGTTGTCTCAACATGGATTGACTGGCGATCTTATAAAGTTGCCATTAATGAGGGGGCGACACTTGATACTGCAGTGCAATGGACTTCCTTTTTGTGTTTTCTTGTTATATTTTTTTATGAGAATGGATTTTTATAACTTGGATTGTAAAAGAGATGAAATGATGGTGAAAGCTGCTATGTAAGTGTTCATCTGCTCGGACATTTCAAACAGCAAATTCGGTTTGTAATCGTGGAATGATATGCCCAGGTGAATGTTGGATGGTTTGTGATTTGTTGTTTCGTTTAATGGTTGGATTTGAACTTTAAAGTTTGCTGAACAAGCTTTCTGTAACTTTTAGGATCTGGGGACGGTTCATTGAACCGGGCTTTGATTAAAGTCATTCAGCTTTGCTCAAACCAAAAGAGTGGTGGCTTATGTAAGGCTTGAGATATTGATCTTGTAAGGCACTCTTTTAAGAAAACCAAAAACACTTAAGTCTCCTTATTTTTAAAAATAATCGTTTATATTACTTATAAAAATGGATAAATTAAAAGTATTTTGAATGATGTTAGCGATTAGAAAATATTTTTCAAAAATTGTTTGTTTTTTGCGGGGCTTATGCAGTGAAGGCTACAGATGCTTATCTGACCGAACATTTTTTATGGCCAAATACTGGCGAAAGTACACGTTCTAACAAAACCGGAATACAAGACTATGCTCACGTATTTTCCGATGTGTTTCCGAAAAATTTGATCAGACCGGAACGTACATGGAGCCCCAGAGAAGATTCGTTGTTCTTTATGCCGTGGGCCCCAAACATTGCGCGAGCATTTCAACCCGCGACTGCTCTGCTGGGAAATCGTATGCATCCGATCGACATCATTTTCCTTTGGTCCTAAAGCCCTCCTAAAACCCCTAGATCCTCTCTCTCTTCCCCCCTGTCTCTCACCTCTCACGCACGAAATCCGTGAGTTCCGGTCAAGTGCTCGATTCAATACTTTGAGCATGTCGAGGCCATTGCAAGTGCTGAAAGCTCATGTGTCGAGTCCCAAGGCATGGATCATGATCGGCGTCACGGTCGCTGGTGTCGTGATTCTTGCCGAAGCTCACCGGCGAAGTAGAAGGGCCGAATCGAAGGCCTTGAAGGAAGATTTCGGCGCTTTCTTGATGAGATTCGAGCTTCTTCCGTCCCCTCAGCCGCCGCCGCCCGCGCTTAAACAGCCGCTCGCGGGTCTCACTTTCGCCATTAAGGACATGTGCGTGCTTCTTCCATTTTCTGTGGTTGACTTGGCTTTTTCGTTTGGCTGTATATGTCGTGGCCTGGATTTTTGTACTGAACGAAGTGCAGATAGGAAAATGATGCGTGGGAGTGTACGTAACCCCGCTTCCGTCAATTTGTTTAGGCTTTTAAATGTGTCAACAGGGGCACTGCGTGATTCTACACGGTATCGGGACGCGAGTCCTATATTCCACTTTATGTAGTATATAATTTTGGAGGGATTGTAAAGATACCATATGATTCTGCAGGATCCAGTAGCTACCTGAGAAGGCACTTTGATGTTCTTGTTGTCATTGTTGTTAACGGAAAATCTGAAATGGATGTGCTGCTTCTTTGTTTTCTTTTGTAAAGGAGAAACATTTTATTGGGGTTTTGGTGGTTGGAAACTATCATGTTAGTTTGTGATGTTATGTCACTGCTCTGGTTCCCCCTTGCATTCTGATTTGAGGAAGTGATGACTTTTTGCCAGATTTGAGGTGAAGGGATATGTGACAGGGTATGGGAATCCAGATTGGGAGAGAACACATGAGGCTGCCGGAAAGACGGCAGTGGTCGTCACTGCACTTCTTAAAAATGGGGCCAAGTGTGTTGGAAAGACTGTTATGGATGAATTGGCTTTTGGGTAAGCCTCTTTTGTGTTCTATAAGATTGTCTATTATATTTGTATTGTATATGTACATATTAGATTAGTACTTGCTGGATTTGTATAGCTTTGGGCCTATGATATGCTGTGTGGCGTTATTTCAGAATGACTGGAGAGAACATCCACCATGGAACTCCTATCAATCCCCAAATGCCTTCTCATATTCCTGGAGGATCTTCTGGTGGTTCAGCCGTCGCTGTTGCAGCTGAACTCGTCGACTTTGCTCTTGGTACGGGATTTTCATGTGGCTAAAAGTCCTATTGCTTTGCGGCTGTTTGTGATTTTCTCATGGAAGTTGTCAGTTAGACTTAATTGGCCCTTTAACAGTATTATGTGGTTGCTTTTATTGTGAAGTGTATGTTTTGCTGCCTCTTGATTTTTGTTCTCCTAAACTTGTAGACGAGACTCCGAGAGAGAAAATTTCCCTGCTTTCTCATGCAATTATTTTTTTATGTGGGGGACTACTAGCAGTTCTAGTATTTTAGATTCACTAACAGATTGCGGTATGTAGAAACGTGGGCTAACAGCTTCAATAACTCTCTGCCTGCAGCTTCAAGATTGAAATCTCTTCATTTCACATGAAAAGAATAAAATGATTTTAGTGAATTTGTTTTGCTTTTGCATCTTCAATTTTTTATGAGGTAGTTTATGGGGTCTCTTTTTGGATGTAATTCCCTTTCGTTGTTTGGGCTCTTATTAAAAGAATAAACATATGTCTGTCTTGCTTACATGGAAGTTTGCAGTGATTGCGGAAGGTAGTACAAAGATAATGATCTGGACAGGTGAAATATAACCTGTACCCTCGTGTAGGTATTCACCTACCTTCAGGTCTAGGAACATCAGTTCATTTTTCTTCCTTTTTAGTTGGCTCAAAAACATTATTGGCAGCATGGCGTTTCTCACTAAGCAGAATCTCTTTGTTGTCTTGTATAGCTTGATGGATGATACTGCCACTTCTATTGTGATGATTTTGTAGGGACCGATACTGTTGGATGTGTGAGGATTCCAGCATCATTCTGTGGTATCATTGGATATAGACCATCACATGGCGCCATATCTACAATTGGGGTTTTGCCCAACTCACAAAGCCTAGATACCGTTGGTATGAATATGGAATAAGTCGACAAGTCTGATATCTCTGTTGTTGGAGATTCCTAGAAACTTTCTTTTGAATTTCTTTTCTCAACTTATAAATGCTACATGGTGTTCTTTCTTGACAATCCATAAGTTCCTCTCACCCTTTCTCGTGTCTCTCTTTTCGTGTGCGCGCGCACCCTTTTTTTTTTTTGTGGGGTAGAGGTTGGATTGTTGAGGGAGAAGTAGCATCAGGCCTGCCACTGTTTGCACAAATTGACATTGGTGTTTGGATAAACTTTTCACTTTTTGGAGCTTTTTGAGGACTCTCTTAGTCACTGCATTGTCGTCTTGTATTCAAGCATTCTTTTTTTTTGGGTCTTCTACACTTGATAACTTTATAGAATTTCTGCAGGATGGTTTGCCCGTGATCCATCAATTTTGCATCGTGTTGGTCATATTCTACTACAATTGAATACAGTAGAACCTAGAAGGCCAAGGAGACTTGTTTTTGCTGATGATCTCTTTGAGCTTTCTAAGGTCCCAAAGCACAAGTCCCTGTATGTTGTTAGTAGAGCAGCTGAAAAGTTATCTGGGTGTAAGTTTCCTTTTATGAACTTATCCCTATTCTTGGTAGTCCAATATTTGCTCATCTATGTATGTTGCAGTATCTTCTCTGAATGGAATTTTTCTTTGGGACTGTGCAGATCAGTCTCCCAAGCATATAAATTTTGGTCAGCATATTGCTTCAAACGTCCCCAGCCTTAAAGTTTTCTGTGAACAATCAACTAATCTTCAAAATGGAATATCTACTCTCAAAGCACTTTCTTCTGCCATGCTTTCGTTGCAAAGGTGTTTATCTATTATGACTTTGAACTCATATCAATATTATATTCCAAGGCAGGCACATTTATGTTGCTCCTAGAAGGCCAAAATGAGAACAAAACCGGAACCAGGGGTCTAATCATGGTTCTGGATAGTCTTGGCTTTATGGGGGCAACAAGACTACCTGCCTGCACCATATTCGTTTTGTACTGTTCCTAGTTGAATACTTCTCTCAGCTGCGCATTTAACAATTTCCGTCTCAATTGCCTAGTTGAATACTTGTTGGTATGTTTCTGTTTGGTTGAGGTAGTGTCGTATTGACCATCTTTAGTTATCTGTGCAATTGCTTCCCAGATGTGAATTCAAAACAAGCCATGAAGAGTGGGTCAAATCAGTCAAACCCAGGCTAGGACCTCGGACAGCTAATTGTGTTCTTACGGCAGTAAATACTTCATTTGAAAACATTAAAACTTTATACAAAGTCAGAAGTGAGATGCGAGCAGCCCTTCAAAATCTCTTAAAGGTAGTTGATACTGTTCTTTGGCACCTTATGCATTGCTCCTACTGCATTTTACGTTGCAAGCATACTGGGCTCTATAATTTTCTTGCTTAGCATTTTCTTTATGGTTCTTGTGGTGGTCGGAAATCGGTTTTATATTCTTCCTCTTACAGCTCCACGGATGTTGCCGTATGTGCATTCTATTAAATTATCCTTTGACCAACTTTTTATTTATGTTTCTTTTTGTTTCACATTGTACGCCAGGATAATTTTGATAATTTTCTAATTGATTCTATATCTTCTTGGTCTTGTTTGTCAGTACTGTTGGGATTTTGCAGTTGATGAGATGAGACTTGAGCTTATGGAAAACAATGCAAAATCGGTTGACTTAAAAGTGAAAGACTATTCTTGTTACTTGTTTAATGCTCGCTCTGCCATAACGTTTGTTGGACGTGCCATCATCTAGCTCCTTCCATAATTCAGCAACATGGATTTGATGTCTCTTTTGCATTCCAGGGTGATGGTATATTGATAATTCCCACAGTAGCAGATCCTCCCTTGCCAACAAAATTAAAGAAGCGCTCCTCTGCTGAATTTTTTGACAGAGCACTTGCATTGATAAGTATCTCGAGCATGTCTGGATGCTGTCAGGTAAATAGCCTAGGTTTGCTATGCCACGTAGATTTCCTCTTTTAACTTCTTTGGTGAGTCCAACTGATACTCTTCCTGGTTTCTAGGTTAGCATTCCACTGGGGAAACATGATGGCTGTCCCATCTCTGTCTCATTCATTTCATATCATGGAGGCGATAAATTTCTACTCGATTCAGTTTTAGATATGTATTCCTCTCTTCAAGAGCAAGTTACGGTTGCTTCTAGTTCATTACCTTTTGCAGACGCAAATGGTAACCTGGATACATCTGAACTGTTAAAAGAAAAGGTTTGTTTCATCTATCATATGTATCTATGAGGAACAATTTGGTTATTCCTATTTTCTTTTGTTGATTTTGATTGACGGCAAGTTGAGTTCTTTCAATACAATTTATTTGATGGCAGCAACATTTACCCAAGCGTGTAGTGTTTGTATTAAATAGTAGCCCTTGATATTTTGAGTGATCTTCCGTCAAATAGGTAGCCAAACTTTTGGACGTTATGAGTATGCTTTTCTGGAGCTTCTGCAACTAAAAAAAAAAAGAACACACACGCACACATTTCTTTGTCTCTTGTTTTTATTTTTGATGGAATAGCTAATTCATGTTCTGGAGTTGTCAGCATCTTTCTGTCTTTACCATTGATGCAACCTTGTTAAAAGTGGATGTTTAAACTGGACCATGTGAATGTCATCTGAAACTTTGCTCGTGTAGTTTATTTGTGCGATATTCTGGCAGGGTAATGCGGCATATAAGGGATGCCAGTGGAATAAAGCTGTAACTTACTATAGTGAAGCTATCAAATTGCATGGGACAAATGCCACTTACTATTGCAACCGTGCTGCTGCATATTTGCAATTAGGATGGTATCTAAGTATTTTTGTTATATCTGAGCTATCTATATTGACTGGCACTTAATCTCTGTCTTCCTGCTAATCACCTTTCACTTTCTGCAGTTTTCAACAAGCTGAAGAGGACTGCACCAAGGCAATCTCACTGGATAAAAAGGTAGGATATATAACATGCGAAGGAAGTCCCCCCACTTTTTTTTTTCCTCGCGGCAAAAAAAAAAAAAAAAAAGGAAGTCCTTTGCCTCTTCTGGTATCACTTGATAAGTACTGCTGGAATTAGATTAATGAATCAGAGAGATGACGTAGCTTAAAAGCACTCTGGATAGCCCTTAACCATTTACCTCAATATTCTAAGTCCACAGTTGATAGGAATTAATTCCCCGAAGAACATAGTAGAATTGACTTGGGAGAACTTTAAGTGGCCAATGCACCATCAATATCTATATTAGTAGACAATGTGATAGTATTGATGAAATTCTGATATCTTGTCATGCCACATGTGCGTGTGTGTTTTTTTTTTTTTGTGGGTCCATGCGGTTGCCTGGGTTGGCATCATGACTGTTTGAGCTCAAGTAGGTAGGATTGTTTGTTACTTAAATCTGAATCCTTTAGTTGGCTTGATTATGTGCTTGCAGAATGTTAAGGCGTATCTAAGACGTGGAACGGCTAGGGAGTCGCTTATCCGCAATAAAGAGGCTTTACAAGGTGCGCAGGCTAGACCTTATCCTAATATGTAACTTGTGACAATGCTTGATTCAATGCACTTATGCGTGCACCGAGGAGGAGTTGCTTTTCCTGTTTCCTCTCCCAAACTAACAGTTTGTATTGTGATCCACAGATTTCACGCATGCCCTTGTTCTGGAACCGCAGAACAAGGATGCTGGTCGAGCTGAAAAACGACTCAGGAAACTGCTGAGGTGATATTAATATATGACTCTAAGCCTCTCCCATGAAGATGCGGCGGTCTTGGGTGATTGAGAAGGATGATGTTTACTGTTCTCGTCCTTCCAGGCTCAAGAAACGGGATAAAAAGAGGACGATGCATTCTGTTGAGGGAAGATTTTGCCACTGGTCCAAAACATGAAAAATTTTTTTAAGCCTCTGTTGATTAAAAAAAATGTGCTGTCATAATCAGATTATGCAAATTTTGATTCGAGACGAATTTAATTGGAGTCGCTACGAGTTCTCGGCTGCAATTACATGAAGTGAGTTGTGGCTTGTATCTGTAGCACCCATTTTGTACTTCTTTAAGCTCATGAAAACGTGAAGGCTACATGCCGGGACCTCATTTTCCTCATGGCTTAAAATCAAGCTTAGCCTTTTTGCTCATGTGTCGAATTGGGGGCTGCACCCACCCCCCAGTCCGACAGAATAGCTTTCTTCCCTCTCTAAATTCATCCTGTGTGTGAATATGAAATTGAAACAGTAAGGAAACGGAGCAGTATAAAACGGACAAGAGAATGTTCATCTAGTGGCCGTCCTAGCCTCGTTTCCTTTCCTGATCAGTGTAGAACCTTCGCCAGAATAATAACAAATTGGAGAGAGGAAATAACGAAATTTACAAAAGGAAAAACGAAGAGAGAAAAGGAAATGAATTTGGAAACTTAATGCATAAAAGAATCTCTCCTTCAAAACGATTTATTCTTGCCCAACGAACGGTCCCGAAACAACTGCACCACCCAAAATTGTTTCTCCCCGCCTCGGACTTGTCGCCTTCCTCCCGCGAACAAAACAAGACAGAAGCCGCCTGCGAATCAAAACACTCTTCGCCTCGCACGTCAACTGCACCGTTTCGCCATTAAAATTCCTCCATAGTCGTCCCCCGCGGCCCTGTCCGTCCTTCATCAAGTAATCCCTCCTCCATGCACAAGCACGCGCCATTTGGTCTCCGCTACACCGCCTCCATGGAAGCTCTCAACTCCCTCCCAACCATCGCCCCGCTCCTCCTCCGCAACCTCCTCACCTCCATCTTCATCTTCGCCGACAGGTCCTTCCTCAACCTGGCCGAGAAGTACCGCCTCCTCGAGTTCCTCCGCTACCTCCTCCTCTCCTCCTTCCTCTTCCTCCTCCGCCTCCTCCCCACGCTTTTCCCCTCCGTGCACCCTGTCGTCCACGACGGCTACGCCCCCAAGCCCCCGAAGCCGGCCGGCGACCCCCGCGCGCCTCCCCACTCCGGCGCGTGCGACTCCGGCATCGCCCGCGCGCTGTCGCAGCTCCTCGCCATCGTCAACAACGTCCCCGTGAGCTCCCGCAAGTACGAGGCCGTCCGGTCCTTGGCCGAGAGGCTCATCGATGAGAACCAGCAGGAGGGGACCGAGGCCCTGCTCGAGGTCAATCGGACGGTACTGTCGGCGGCTTTCTCGAGGACTCTCAACCAGCTCGAGGCCGCGATGATGGACAGAGAGCGGCAGCGCTGCTGCGGGGCCGGGGGCGACGGCTCCGGCTCCGGCGACGGCTCGGGGACCGTCTCGGTGCAGTATAGGAAGAACCGGGTTCTGAGGGCGATTCGGTCGGTTCGGGATGTGGCTTGGCGTGGACGGGTCTGGTGGTCGAGCGAAGAGCCAGCCCGGCTGGGGAGCTCGGCTGAGAAGCTTGCCGCTGAGCTGGTCTGGTTGGCGCAGAAATTGGCGGCTTGCGGGTGCGCCGAGGATGCGGTTTGTAGGTGGGCGTCGGCTACTAATTTGGCTTGGCTCGCTATCTCGGCGGAGCCGCGTCTCCAAGGTTCCCTAGTCAAGGTTTCTGGTAAGCTCTCTTATCTTTTTCTTTTGATCGAAAAGCTCTGATCTTTTTGCTCTACACTGAACCCATCTAGCATTAGCGTATCAACACCTCTTGAAAGACAAATGGTTACTTTTCATTGGAAGGGCACGTCTGTCAGTTTTCTCTTCTAAAGAACAAAGCCCCCTGATGCTTTAGATGGGGAAAGAATTCAGAATTGCTATTGTGAGAAATCTTGTTTATCTGCACCAATAGGTTACTCTGTGTCAAATCATGGCCGTAAAAGCTGTGTCATGACTTTCCTACGTCGTACACCATTATGCACGATTGGGATTGAGCAATCAAGACTTTTGAATAAGAAGACAGGATGATAGTTGAACTCGAAGACTGGTAGTTTTTACTTTCTTCCGCTACTGCGAATTAGCTGCAGAATATTCTTGAACATGCATTTAATCACCAAATGTGCAACCAAACAACTATGGTCGATGTCAGCGTGATTTGCTTTGTTCAATGTGCACGGTTGATGTCCTGGCACCTTTCTTTGTGGGCCTTTGTTTCTTGAATGAGATACATTATCTTATCGTGCATATTGAATATGATCCGAATACTTTGATCTGCCCTCTTGCTTCTACGCACATCCCCAACTCCGTTGCTTTTTTAATATCCCATCAGTTCCTTCTCTCTTCGTACTTGTGTTTTTCTTTGGCAACCCATCTTCAGAGTATTCGTGAAAATCTATGGGAAAAAAATAACTGGGATAGGATTTAACTGCGAATGAAAGAATCAGTGGTTGCACGAGGATTTCTCTAAAATCTATGTTCCAAGATCACCCTAACTTATATAGACACCTCACCGATCCCTCGTAGTGGTTGACCAAATCCATTGTCAAAGAACACCTTTCTGGGAAAGTTGCACCTCTTGCTTAGGCACCATTAGTTTTACACAGTAATAGAATGGTAATTCGAATTTATTTTTTCTCCGGAAGCTTGAGAAAGTTTTACTTTTCAAGTGGATGGTTGGACCTGCAACATTCATAAAACTCTGAATTTCCTGCAAGAAAGTTTGTAGGGTTTTGTCACAATTTGTGACTCCTAAGATGTTGTGCATGTAAATACATTGCAATTATAGAGTTCATTATTTAAGGAATATGCAAGTAAGGAGGGTGCTCTTTTGTTTCTCTTTCTAGGGGATAAAAGGTTGTACTTTTTAACTTGTTTCAAACATATAATTGAAGTTGTTGTTAAGTACTTGCTTGCGTGTAAATCACGTCATCCAATTTTCTGTGTTGTTAACCTTGACAATTTAAATGACGATGTGTAATATTTGAGTCTTTGACTTTTCTGCCGACGTCTTGAGTCTGGTGGCTCTCTCTCTCTCTCTGAAAATTTTCTCACCTACACGTCTAGTTTGGTAGTATGTCAACTTCTGCACTATATGCTGAATACAGATATGCTGCTTGAGGGCAAGCAAATTACCAAGCCATTTTGTCAAATCAATCATTTGTCTTTTTCCATTGAGCGTCCTAGTTGAGAAAATGCATTCTATCATATTGTGTGCCTGATTTTCTTCTGTAACTTTTAAGCACATAAACACCTGCATATCGTGAGAGGGTCGTTTAATTTTGGAGGGTAGGGGAGGCTCTGCACTATATCCCGTTATGCCAATGAGGCAGTGTCATGATTTTGTCTATAGGTTCGTAAATTTGACTATCGCTAGGACATCAATTCCTGCAACTATATTTTGATGGCTCCTTCTTCCTTTATTCTTTGTTTTACCGTAGCTCTGTTGTTTCATAACCTCATTTCAATTCCTTCCTATTATCTTTAGCATTCTTATTCAAGCAAGCCAAGGACATGGGGATGGACGAAATCGATGAAAGCAAGAAAGAGCAACAAAGGCAGACAAGGATGAAGATGTTGATGTCATGGTTGCCGCTGTTATGCAGAGCAAGCAATGGAACCGATGTCCCCGTACTAAGCCTCAGCGAAAGAGCCGAACTGGAGAGAGTGTTGGAGGAAACCATCGAAATGCTGGGACAGGAGGAGGAGAAGGAGCAAGTGCTCTCACAGTGGCTTCACCACTTCATGTATTGCCCGTCGTCTGACTGGCCTAATCTTCACGCCTCCTACATACGCTGGTGCACTGCTTCTCGCAAGCTCATACTTCTTCAGTGAATATGTAGAATTAGTTTACTAGAAGAAGATCCTTCAAAAGCTAGAGATTACCAGGTGTACAGTATTGATACAGGAATAGCATTTTAAGCTATCATATGAAGTTATGTTATCTAAGCTCTAACAATGGAAGAGAGCGAATGCTTCTCATTGTAGATTGTACTAGAACCTAGGAAATATAGCAGAAATTATTCTTTTGATAAGGAAAACTCCAGGAAAGTATTCTCACGTATCATCCAGATAGATGATGTCCAAACCATCAAGCACATGAAAGCTCAAGTCACAGAGAAATCTTTGTTGCGTAAATGTCAAACACTTCGGATGATGATAGCTGAGGTTCCTGCATGCAAAGTGCGAAGGGGAGCTCAATAATTATGGTGATGGTGAACGAAGTACTGAGGCACAATAAGTCATTTGGGTTCCTCTTTTAACACTCATGATGGCGTTTGCCACAGTTCTTTGTGGCCATATTGTCAATTATTTCATCTGGGTCGCCACATTATTTGTTTTTCCTATGGATTTTAGACTGTTTTCCACATTGATGCCATGTGCGAAATAAGCAATTCACGGCTACTCAGCAACGAAGGCAACGTACGTTCATCTCTCTTCAAGTTTGAGAGCTGTGCAAGATAATCTTGATCATTCCTCCTTAGCTAGGGGTGGTCGGTTCCCGGTCCAATTTGATTCCCTTCAAGAACCGGAAGTCGGATCGATGGTCCCGATTTTCATTTTCCGAAATCAAAGACCGGACCGGCCATTCTAGGAATCGGGAACCGGATCGGACCGTCGGTCCGGTCCAGTTCCCGATTGATTCCAAGGAATCAATAACACGATAAATTTCTGCACGTGCTTAGGATAGAGAGCATCTTTTTCTTTTTTCAGGATTTATCACTATTTCTTTATTCTGGTTTTAGCTTCTTGGATGTGATTTGATTACTTGTCAAGATTTTGTCCTTTTCAGTGACAGAAGAAGGCAATCACAAAACAACAAAAGAAAGAAACAAACTCTAAACGATAAACATTACGGTCCGGTCCGGTCCTATGTTCTCGGAATAGGGAATCGGACCGCAGGGCCGTCGGTTCCAATATTAAAATCGGGAACGGGAACCGGACCGGACCCATCTAGATAGGGAATCGGGCCACCGGTCCGGTCTCCGGTCCGGTCTGGTCCGGGCGGTTCTCAATTCTGGTGGTCCGATTTGCTTACCCCTAATCTTAGTATTGCCTATCTTGATGCATGAATAGGCGTAGCCAATGAAAATTGCATCAGCCATGTGCTTTGCCCACTTCCCAGACTAATGATTCAACCCTATCACAAAATCTTCGGCAACTTATATTTTCTAGGGGGAAGACATGTGGTTCGCTCATTAGCTTATGTAACAGTGAAGAACACCAACAGGCTATGGATAAGTTGGCACTGACACTCCTAATGGGTTTCCCCGGGGGTATAGAAGAACTCTTACCATCAAAACTTTTAACTCTCATCTCAGTAATTTCGGGTGCAAAGGGATTCTAAGTGTTTAGAATGATTGATACCTGAGTCAAACCAGCACCAAGCAATTTGTTAACAAGGGATGCAATCGGACCGTTAAGACGTACTCCGGTGCTGGCCTCACGAATTGTATGACGCATGGCGGTCAGTAGATGGCCGTATGTGAGTTCATGCCCGTTTTGCATTGCTTGAATGAAGCTGTATGTCATGGCGCCCGTTGCTGTGCTTCCTGATAACGCCTGCAGAAATGTATGTCGATGCAATGGAATCAACCTTTTCCAATGTCAGTCCTGTTAATAAATGGCAGTTCATATACGGAATTTAATCCTTGAACTTGAAGACTAAAACAAGCATCATTGGAGGAACTTCTCATTTATTTCACATTGTCCTAGGACTCACATTGGCCAAACAAAAAGAAAAGACTCTAGCCACTGAAATCCAAAGAGGCTTCACGAGAAAGCTGCTTCGGACTTGATCGGTTGATCATCTAGCACTCACAAGAAAGCATCACGGGATGTTACCTGAGGGGTTGCTGTAACTGGCCAATGACTGCAGAACGAAAAGTCTAAGCCGGAATCTCACTCACCGTTGTGTCCACAGAGGTCCGGTTGTCATCACAAGCGCTAATAGAGAGGGCTAGTCCACCTCTTGTGCCCTTATAAATGGTTGATCTGTGATCTTCCCATCTGTAGGTACCTTCTCTGCACAAAGAAAAGTGATACTCAATTTAGTTAGCTGGGTGCGGTAGAAAGTGCAATAACCATGTTCTTGCTGTCAATAGAGACGTTGGAAAGGTCGCTGACCGGTTCATCCTGCATACAAAGGGTAGATCGAGCATGGTTCCACTGTAGCAGGCATCAATTACAGCGTGGAGTTTGGCTCCTCGAGGCAGTGGTCTCACAATGGTGGCGTTAATTTCATCATCAAGTATCTTCCCTGCAATCTCATGATCAACTGGGCAGATGGATTCATCAAACCCGTCAATTTCGTCCATATCATAATCACGCTGTCTTGAGCCATGGCCAGAGAAGTAGAACACCAACGAGTCACTAGATTGGCAACCATGGACCAACCATCGCATAGCCATGAGGATGTTTTGCCTTGTTGGGATCCTGAGTCGATCCGTCTCTTCTTCTGTGTACAAATCAAGCTGTTACTGTTGGCAGTGCGAAATTGAATTGAGGGTATGTCATGTAATGTGCATCTTTGGTAAGGTTTTCAAGCTTGAGAATATAACTCAGGTGGGTTTCCAATTTCCATCTTATTGAAGAGTGTTACAAAATGGTCTGCTCAGCGAAATTAAGTTCATGGATTAAGATGGTATCATAAGCTGGCAGCGTGCTCTCCCAATGAGATAGAACTCCTAGAAGATATAATAACTTTAGAGAGCAGAAAAAAGAACAGAACAGAGAAACTGCTTTAGCTCTGAGATCGAAGATATGACCCTCAAAACAGTAGTGGCCGGTACAAATCCCTTGTAGATAAGGGGTTCAGAGAGACAGAGAGAGAGAGTACACCAACTCCGAGCTACCTGAGAGAATGAGTATAGAGTCGTTTCGGAATCCCATCTTCTCGACCAGGAAGTAGTGCATGCACCTCACATCGTTTACACTTCCTTTGAGCATGTACCTCTTCCCTCTGTAGCTTACCCCACAAAGCAAAGCACGCTTCCTGCCATGAACAGGAGGAGGCAGCGGTGGCAGAGACGGAGCCGGAGGATAATAGCCATCGTTTGATGTATATACTCCAGGATAGTTGCCGGTTGAGTTGGCTAGAGAATGGATGTTGTTCGCAACAGTACCAACAAGGCCTTTGAACAAGTTAGCCGCCCTGTGTAGAGAATTCTGAGCTTGAGTCAGTGGAGGATCATAGAGGTTAGTATTGGTGACAGATTGGCACACGGCACACCGAAATGCTGACGCCCCCGGTGGCAGCTCAAGTAGCACACCACACCAACTGCATCTCTCTCTTCTAAATGCCATTTGATATCTCAGAGACTACGACTGGTACGGGAAAGCAACTATCTGAGGATCTAACTGGAGGCCGGCACACACAGATGCCGATGAATAATTATTCTTCACCTGAATGCAAGTGTCGAATTGAGAGATAATTAAAGAGTGAGGAGAAATTCGACCCATTGAAATAATCGGACGATGTTGAACCAGATTCTATTTCAAAGTTGTCTCTATTGTAGAGGAGTACATGTATTAGGAAAGATCATCCTTTCTGTTTCCTTTATTCGCTTTAGCCTTATTGTGTCATTCCATGGATTGCGGCGAATCAGATTCTTGCTTCTCCTATCCTTGTTCGTTCTTTCTTGTATGTGGCCCTGACAGGGACAGGTTCTTATTCTACCAATTTGGCTGCTTGGCAGTTGGCAGTTGGCCCTTGAACCTGATAAAAAGGTCGAAAGCCCTTCATGGTAATGCCCTCAAGCATCAATGGTGGGAAAAACCAGCGGTGTGTCTTCTTGTTGCTTTCAGACATGTTGGCAAGAAATTCAGCCGGAGTTCTGTTAAGTCGGTCAAGGAAGACGGTGAAACCGGCCTACCCTATGACACCACCGTAGAGGATGGAGAAGGACTTTGATACATGGAAGTCAAAACAACTCAATCAGAGGTGAAGGATTAGTCTCCCTGTCCACGAATGAGTGGCAATTTGCAGATCAGAAAGGTCAAAATTTCAGCATAGCGCATGTCGTTGCCAAGCCAGCCGTTGTTATGCCCTTAATGGCTCGTTTTGCTGATAGGAGCGCACAGTAGATCATCCAGAGATATTCGCTAAGAGGGAGCTCAAGTCCGAGCCTATTAACATATCTAGTTAAACTCACATTCACTAAAAAACTTAAACCAATTAGTTATGGACCAATTAGGATAAATTAACTGCTCAACACCATATTAATTATATGATGCGAGATTTCTCCAACTCAACTCATACATGCATTTCAACAATTACATGTGCATCTCAACAATCTCACTCTCACGTATGAATTCAAGTGTTAGGTTTACTCTCCCTTTAATTCAAGTATTATTCTGCACTAACATATCTTAATTTGAATCTCCATCAACGCCCATCGGGCCCACATTGCTACGCCACAACGTCACCGACTCGAAAATCACGTTGATCACCGGATTCCTTCCTTGAGACATTTCATCAAACACTAATACATACTAAGAGTGGGTCACCAATCAACCATCGCCTCGATATTATTTGATGGGAATGTACAATGAAGCCCGATACCTTCCCGAGAACCTTTGAGTGAAGGTGTGTTTGATTGGATATGATAACGTATTGTCGACTTGGGCTCCCTTTTGGCAATTTCTTAGAGAAAGGTATTGGGCATCTGTTGTACATTCCCATCAAATGGTGGTTCATCAAAATTGTTGAGATGCAAGTGTGATGGTTGAGATGCACATGTGAATTGTGTTAGAAAAGTTGCATATTGAATAATTAATATGGTGTTGAGCAGTTAATATATTCTAATTGGCCCAAAACTCATTGACTTAAGTTTTTGAGTGAATATGGGTTCAATTGGATATGTTAATGGGCTTAAACCGAGGTTCCATCTTGATAATCTCTCGAATGAAGGTATCGATTTCTTGCATGTTCCTAATAAATTGTATCGGTATTTGGTGAACTATCTCAAACAATTTTCGGGCAAGTGGGCATTGTGGGTGCTGATGGAAATTCAAGTTGAGATATGTTGGTGCAAGAACAATTATAACAAGTCACATACTCATATTTTGGAAATAAAAAAAAAAAAAAAAGAAATTCCACGATCGAACACTATTTGTCGACATAATAACCTCTATACGAAATGCACGTGTGAGTTGTGTTACAAAAAGTATCGCATTGGAGAATTAATATGGTGTTAAGCGATCGATATATCTTAATTAGCTCATAACTTATTGGTTTAAGCTTTTGAGTGTGTACGTGCGAGTTGTGTTAGAGTTTTTGAGTGTGCACGTGCGAGTTGTGTCGGAGAAGTCCCATAGCGGAGAATTAATGTGGTGTTGAGTATTTAATATATCTTAGTTGGCTCATAATTCATTGACTTAAGATTTTAAATAAAGGTGGGTCCAATTGGATATATTGGCGACTAACGAGCGCCCGCCGCTATCCCAACAACGTCTCCGCCGTCACCTCCAATTGCCGCTAATTGTTGCCTACTGCAGCCGACCATCACCGACCAACGATGCCCCTCGTCGCAGCCTCCCAACCGCCAACCCCCGCTTGTCGTCGTCGTCGCCCACCACCGCCTGTCGTCGCCACAAGGTCTCCGTCTCCGATTCTAGGAGTAAAAAGTATAATTTTAAAACGTAAATTATATTTTTTAAAGAAATTAAAAAATTTTGAAATTTAAAATAATTTCAATTGCATGAGAGTTTTTTTTAGCAATATCATTATTCTTAATAAATTATGAGAGCACATGAGAGAAAGCACCAAACTTCCTACTTTCAACCTAGATATATGAACTCGGCCATCTTATTCAAGAATATAATTTTTCCCATAAAATTGGTCTTCATTTGCATAAATAATTAAATAACAAGTTATAAGTAAATCTGTCAATATTTGCATTTTACTTTTCTTGAATAATATGCATTTTAGTTTAAGATCAATAATTTTTTTTTGTAGAAGATGTTGTGTTAATAATATTCCAAAAGTCAAAATTTTCAATCGTTACCAAACGTTTGACAAAAAAAAATTATCAAACGGATTTTGTTTCGAAGCAAAAATTTTATTTTATTATCAAACACTTTTTTTTAAAGTTGATTTAGAAGCCAGGTGTTACTACGCCCGCCCTTATTTTCATTCAGTAAATAGCCTTGATTCACACACTTCTCATTAAACTGATAAAAGTGCCTCTATTTTAAAAAGAATTTTTTTTCAAATGTGTAGTTTTTTTTTTTATTGGAGGCCAAACCTAAACAAATTCTCATTTTTCCCTTTAGTGAAGGAGAACCAACCTAAAAAAAAAAAAAAAAAAAAAGAAAAGGGTAACCGAAAAGCAAGCGCCTGAATTCAAAATTCAAACACTCTCTCTCTCTCTCTCTCCAAAACCGTCATTTTTTACTTCACTCGCTGCGTAATTCCTGCTCCGATTTTCACCCCATTCGAGACCCCTCTCGCCGCCCCCATGGCCCTCCCTCTGCAGACCAGCAACATCGCCAACACCGCCGCTCCGGTGGTGGCGGCGGCGGCACGCAAGGGCAAGACCGTCGAGGAGACCTACCAGAAGAAGTCCCAGCTTGAGCACATCCTCCTCCGCCCCGACACCTACATCGGCTCCGTCGAAAAGCACACCCAGACGCTCTGGGTCTACGAGAACGACGAGATGGTGCACCGGCCTGTCACCTACGTCCCCGGCCTCTACAAGATCTTTGACGAGATCCTCGTCAACGCCGCGGACAACAAGCAGCGAGACCCCAGGATGGACTCCGTGAAGGTGACAATCGACGCAGAGAAGAATCTGATCACCGTGTACAACAACGGGGATGGCGTGCCCGTGGAGATGCACCGGGAGGAGAACGTCTATGTGCCGGAGTTGATTTTCGGGCATTTGCTGACCAGCAGTAACTACGACGACACCGTGAAGAAGACAACCGGAGGGAGAAATGGGTATGGTGCTAAGCTCACGAATATATTCTCGACCGACTTCATTATTGAGACAGCTGATGGCAAGAATGGCCTCAAGTACAAGCAGGTAAAAACGATATGGAAGATTGCGAAGCATAAGAAGAACCTGCGTTATCTAGACTTGTTAGGCTTCCGTTTATTTCTGTCTTGGATGCGCCTATGGTGCCATTTCCTCTAGCTTTCATAATTTGGATTCCTTCAGGTTTATTTCTCCATGATAGTTATGCACATTGCTCTGATGGGAAGGTTACTGCTCGAGGTTGTTGCTACTTTTCAGCATAGTAACTACATTCGCTTTGGTTTTCAGAGGAATGTACCCGCTAATTGTATTTGGTTAGTGAAATCCAGTTAGTTGAACTTCTATACTGATCTTTTCCCACTGATTTAAAGGTTTTCTCCAAGAACATGGGAGCAAAAAGTGCACCCGATATTAAGGCTTGCAAGGCTGGCGAAAACTGGACCAAGGTTTCATTCAAACCAGACTTGGCCAAGTTTAACATGACCCAGCTTGAAGATGATGTGGTTGCTTTGATGAAAAAGCGCGTCATTGACTTGGCTGGGTGCCTTGGAAAAACGGTAAAGGTCGAGCTGAACGGGAAAAGGGTTCCTGTCAAAACATTTGCTGATTATGTTGGCCTCTGTCTGAAATCTGCCTCTAAAAATAGCCCAGAACGCTCCCTCCCAAGGTTCTTTCCTTTTCTTTTTGTCTGATTATAATCATTTTGTAGCTTGAATTGGTATTCTGAATGCTAAATTTACTTGATTGGATTAGGATTGAGGAGACTGTGAATGAGAGGTGGGAAGTCTGTGTAAGCCTAAGCGAAGGACAGTTTCAACAGGTACTTTGAATACTTTCTTCTGGTAAAAGGCAAAAATAGAGCTAGTACTACCGAACAAATCTTACATTGTCAATTCTACGACAGGTCAGCTTTGTGAATGCGATAGCTACTGTTAAGGGAGGGACACATGTTGATTATGTGACCAATCAGATTGCGAACCACGTTATGAGTGTTGTGAACAAGAGGAATAAGAATGCGAACCTCAAGGCCCATAACGTTAAGAGTCATTTATGGGTTTTTGTCAATGCCCTCATTGACAATCCTGCATTTGACTCGCAAACCAAGGAAACTTTGACACTTCGCCAGAGCAGCTTCGGATCCAAGTGTGAACTATCCGACAAGTTCCTACAAAAAGGTTGGACAATCTTTAGTGAATTTAATGAAATTGATCAACCGATTTTTAGGCAACTTTTGTTTGTGCTTGCTGTAATGCAGTGGCAAAGTCTGGAATTGTTGAGTCTCTCATCTCATGGGCAAATTTCAAGCAAAGCAAAGACCTAAAGAAAACTGATGGGTCGAAGAGAGAGAACCTCCGTGGGATTCCCAAGCTTGAGGATGCTAACGATGCTGGAGGTAGAAACTCTGATAAGTGCACCCTGATTTTGACAGAAGGAGATTCAGCAAAGGCCCTCGCAGTAAGTGCTGGTACATTTTTGGATGTGTGACATAAAAAGCTTCTTATTTTTGTCGCTGAACATTCTCAAATGGTTGACTAACCTAACTGAGTTGTTGCAGATGGCTGGACTTTCTGTTGTCGGTCGAGATCGTTATGGTGTGTTTCCTTTGAGAGGTAAATTACTCAACGTGAGGGAAGCCAGCCATAGTCAAATAATGGAAAACAAAGAGATACAATACGTAAAGCAGATTCTTGGGTTGCAGCAAAATAAGGATTATGACAGTGTCAAATCTTTAAGATATGGTCATTTGATGATAATGACAGACCAGGTTTCACTCTTCTATACAATTTGTTTTGTATAATTTTTTTGTCAAGCATGTGCCCCTACTGTCAATGCTTCTTATAGTGTAGTCACTGTGTACATATTGCATTCTGGATGGGCATTTGCAATTTTGCAGGATCATGATGGTTCCCACATTAAAGGCCTTCTTATTAACTTCATTCATTCATTCTGGCCATCCTTGCTCAAAGTTCCATCATTCCTAGTGGAATTTATCACTCCAATTGTTAAGGTAGGGATGATGAAATTAACTCGATCAATTTAAACTGTTCTTAGTAGTTGGAAAAAGAGCTTGAAGCCTTCTCAAATTGTAACTACAGGCTACTCAGAAAAATGGAAGAGAATTAAGTTTCTATTCAATGCCGGAATATGAGTCCTGGAAAGAAAGTTTGAGGGGCAATGCAAGTGGGTGGTCAATCAAGTATTATAAGGTTTGTATACATTGTTGACGTATAACTCAGTTAGTGCCAAAGCACTTGTAATGGGTAACAGTTGTAGTTGAATGATCCTTGCAGGGGTTGGGAACAAGCACCTCAAAAGAGGGGAAGCAATACTTCCATAATCTTGAAATGCACAAGAAGGATTTTGTATGGATTGATGACCAAGACAGCGACGCAATTGAGCTTGCTTTTAGCAAGAAGAAGATTGAAGCAAGGAAGACTTGGCTTCGTCAGTTCGAGGTAGGAAGTGCTGTCTGAATTATAAGAACATGAAGTACTAGTTGCATTTTAGATGTGACTTAATGGAATTATATATTTGTTTCCCGCAGCCTGGCACTTATCTTGATCAGAAGGAGAAGCTCATCAAGTATAGTGACTTTGTTAATAAGGAGCTCATATTGTTTTCTATGGCTGATCTTCAAAGATCAATTCCTTCCATGGTCGATGGCCTCAAGCCAGGTCAAAGGAAAATTCTTTTCTGCTCATTCAAAAGGAATTTCATCAAAGAAGCGAAGGTTGCCCAATTTTCTGGTTATGTGTCCGAGCATTCAGCATACCACCATGGCGAGCAAAGTCTTGCTAGCACCATTATCGGAATGGCACAGGATTATGTGGGCAGCAACAACATTAACCTTCTCATGCCGAACGGCCAATTTGGCACCCGCAACATGGTGAGAATATTTCATACTTCACTGAAGATAATTGGGGTGTCTACAATTTTTCTTTTCACTTACATGGAACATGTTACGTTGGCAGGGAGGAAAAGATCATGCTAGCTCTAGGTACATTTACACAAAGCTTTCTCCTATTACACGATTCCTCTTCCCTAAGGATGATGACAACCTGCTGAACTACTTAAATGAAGATGGGCAATCTATTGAACCAACTTGGTAATTACTCATTATAGGACCCTTGTTATTCATTTACCTAATGCGAAAGTGTTGACTAATACTGGTCATGTAATGCAGGTACATGCCTGTCTTACCTATGGTTCTCGTCAATGGTAGCGAAGGAATTGGAACTGGATGGAGTTCTTACATCCCCAACTACAATCCAAGAGATATTGTTGCCAACTTGAGACGTTTGTTGAGTGGTGAAATGATGGAGCCCATGGATCCTTGGTATCGTGGATTTAGAGGGACCATAGAGAAAACAGCCACTAAGGAAGCCGGCGTCAGCTACACTGTTTGCGGGATAATCGAGGAAATCGATGATACCACACTGAGGATCACAGAGCTTCCAATACGTCGATGGACCCAGGATTACAGGGAGTTTTTGGAATCATTATCAACTGGAGAGAAGGATAAAATGAAGGATCCTTTTGTCAAGGTAATGAGCTCTTGAGCAACCCAACCTTGTGCATCACATCTTGTCTTTGAATATCGTCGCTAAAATGTAATTGCCAATTGCAGGAATTTAGGCAGTACAGTGATGATGTCACTGTACATTTTGAAGTTATGTTGTCGGAGGAGAACATGATGATAGCAAAGCAAGAGGGTTTACTGAAGAAATTTAAGCTGACCTCAACAATCAGCACGAGTAACATGCACTTGTTTGACTCAAACGGAGTGATTAAGAAATATGACAGCCCTGAACAAAGTATGCTAATTTTGCTGCTTAGATCACAATCAACCATATTTTATTAGGATTATGAATTATATGGTAAACTAATCGATATCTCATTGCAAATTTTATCATCTCTCTTTCTGCAGTTCTAGAGGAGTTTTTCCACTTAAGGCTCGAGTGTTATGAGAAAAGAAAGGTAATCTCAGTTAAAGCGAGGAAATGGTTTCAGTTATATATTTGTGCTCTTTTTTCATATGTGACTTGGTTGCATATAGCATATTATGAGTACTTTTCTATTTCTCCATTGCAGAAAATTTTGCTGGAAAACTTGGAACTAAAGTTAGTGATGTTGGACAACAAGGTTAGGTTTATTCTCGGTGTTGTCCATGGAGAGATCATTGTGAGCAATAGAAAGAGAGCAGATTTGTTCCAAGAGCTGCAAGCAAAAGGCTTTACTCCCTTCAGGAAGGAGACTAGAACAATTGAAACAGCAGTAGCTGGGTCAACAGATGATTCAGAAGAAGCAGAAGAGAACCCAGAGGCCACCACCAAAGGAGTGAGAGCCAGTGATTATGAGTATCTGCTCTCCATGGCAATTGGCACACTGACCCTAGAGAAAGTTCAGGAATTATGTGCTGATAAGGATAAGCTAGTTAACGAAGTTGATGCCCTGAGAAAAGCCACTCCAGAGAATTTGTGGTTGAAAGATCTTGCTGCTCTAGGGGAAAAACTTGATGTATGATTTTCGTTGCCCTCTTGACATTACTCCATTAACTTCTGTTTTGATTAATGCTTTCTGTTGTGTTATGCAGGATCAAGAAAAAATTGATGCCCAAGCAGAGGAAGCGAGAAAGGCAAGAAGCAAAACAAATGTAGCTGGCACAAAAGTCTCTAGACAAGCACCAAAGAAGCCTCGCAAGAATAACACTAAAGCCAACAATTCAGAAGCTCAAGCACAAGTCACTGAAGGATCAACTATTGCATTGGAAGCAGGTTAATATGGAATTCGTGTTTTAACTTAACTTCTTGCATTGTTATTTTATACAGAGTCACTGACAATAGTTTCTCCTTCGGAAAAAGCTGCTGATGTTGCGAAACCAAAACGCGGTGCCCATTCTAGGGAAGTTCCAGCTCTGAAGGTGCGTTTGGTTTCTTCCTTCTAATTCAAACCCCAGGCAACTGTCTTTGACGATTTTCACATTTCTGTTTACATTCACACAGCCTAGAAAGAGTGCCTCGGTTTCAGATGATGACGAGGACTTTGAGTTGCTTGAATTAAAAGATCGACTTGCTGCATATAACCTTGAATCTTCACCAGATAATTCGTCAGGTAAGAGCTTTTGTCTGAGTGACTTAAACTTGTTCGACTTAAAAGTCAATTCCATCTGTAAAGACGCTGGGGCTACATGAGATAGTGAATAACTGTGTTGAGGAACCTGTGCCATATTTGCCCAAAGTTTACTTGAGACTTGCATCCTTTTGCTGTATCCTGGAGTTACTTGGTAATAACGATTATCGCATAAAACATGTTCCATGCAACGCAGCTCTAGAGGACAAAGTGCCTGAAATACCAGTCAAGGCAAAAGAACCTAGCAAAAGGGCTGCCTCGAGGAAGAAGCCCTCGGTCACCCTCTCAGAGACTTCCGAGGAAGAGAATAGTAATGACAGTGGAGATGATGACTACGAGATAGTGGACTCTGAAGCAGAGGTGGCAAAGAAGAAAGGAAGCAGAAAACCATCTGCAGCTGCAAAGATATCAAAGCCACCTCCAGCAACGAAGAAAGGTCTAGCCAACAAGCAGCAGGCTCGGGGAACGAACCAACGGCTCTTGACTGAGGTGTTAAAGCCAGCTGAAAGCACTGGAGTTTCGCCGGAAAAGAAAGTACGGAAGATGAGGGCATCTCCTTTCAATAAGAAAAGCAGTTCTGTGCTGGGAAGGGAAGGGAAGGCAGACAGTTCCGCCGGCAATGATGCAGAAGAAGTGGTTGAAGTGGCCCCTCCAAAAGGAAGGCCTCAGAGGGCGAACCGCAAGCAGACAAGATATGTGGTGAGCGATTCTGAGAGTGAGAGTCCGATTGATGAGTCCGAGTTTGATGAAGATGACGAGTAGTCGATGGAAATGCAGTTTTTTCCTTGAATGACCAATGCTGTATTCTTATGAAACTCGGACTTTGGATGCAAAGTCATTCATTTGCTTCCAGTCGTTTGTGTTCATCTCTCTCTTTCTCAGAGGAGATGTTTCATGTAAACCCGCAGTTATTTGAATCCAAATCACTGTGTTCTGTAGCTGCACTCCTACCTATCGGGACCCTCTATCCAGGTACAAAAGGAACTTGGCATATGTAGGAAAAAATGAATTATTCATATTGAACGAGATAGATATAAGACTCGTAGAATTTTGGTTTTTACATTGTACAGCTCGTCTGTTCACTTTGCTCTTAGCAAAATCCTTCTAAGTATCATTGCACCAGCCCCTGTGAGATTTGACACGTTACCATCTATTCGATCATTACAGCAAATAGAACTTACATACATTGCACCAACGGAATCTTTACCAGTACAAGCCACAAGTATTTATTACTTCTTACTTTTAATTAAGTAAAAAGTGGTCGTGATCAAGATCATAGAAGTATTGTCGCTATGCAATCGTTTTTGGTCCAAAAGGATTCATCGATAACTGTGTACAAAATAACAAATTCACTTGGGTTGGGCCAAGAAGCGGTTATATAGATGTAATTATGAGCATTGGCAATAGGGATACGTCTCTCCTATATGTTGCCACTAATTTTAGTTATAGTGATGAAGGACATGAGATTACTGAAGAGGAATATATTCTCCCTACCTTTAAAGACTACCCGTCAAAACTTAGCTCAAGAGATTTTATTCTTTCCTCGTGCAATTTTCGATTATCCCCCACAAAATAGTAATCCTCTCTTATACTCCCTTTGGTTTTTCACCATGACAAATTGCTAACATAAGCATCTAAGTGACAAAAAACTACTAGCCCAAGTGGAAGAATTCCAATGCATGGGCAATATATGGTTTTCGTTCTTTGTCGTTATCTACCTTTGCTGGAAAATTAGAAATAAAGAGGATGTTCCAAAAAGAGGCATTTCAAAAGCATGTTTTCCTTATAATGGATTCACTCTACGAGCTTGAGTTTTGAAACAACGAGAATAAGGAGATGGGTTCCCGCGCATGAGATCGGACCGAATCAAGGATATTTGTGGATTTCGCGCCCGAATGCAAACTAACTCCACAAATTGAAAAACTATTTATCATTAAATTTGTTCGTATCGTCACGACGTTGGATGGCCAACATCCACACCAGTAATTTCCAACCATTGATGGATTTTGGCACAAATGCGAAATGTTTAAGATCGAGTTGGCATAATTGCAATATGTTTGGGACTGTTTTTTTGTAATATTCCCACGAGTTGGTGTAAAGTTTTGAACATTAATGCTCCGTTTGTTTTGCGGAAAATATTCTCCTTATTGTTTGGCGTTTCAATTGCTTAAATTCAAGAAAATGATCTCCTCTATAAAAATTGAAAATCAATTTTCAAACTTTGACTAGGTATCGGCGTTTGGATCAAAAAACTCTATGTTTGGGCACGATAACCCTAATGCTCGTTCCCATGCCATCATTCTCGTGCCCTAGGCAATGGGGCCGGGTCCATTGAGGCTCAGCCCGAGACCTCGTTGCCCTAACTTGGGACTATCTAGGCCATCCTCAAGATCCCGGCCATCATGCTCGAGTCCATCGAGGCCGGAATCGGGACTCCCGTGCCCATTTCCGGGTTCCTTGCCCCTGCGCCCATGGGGCTTGACCTCGATGGACTTGGGCATGGGCACCAATGTCTCGAGGCCGACCTTGATGGACCAAGGTTTGGGTGCCAAGTTTGGGGCCCAGCCTCAATTAACTCAGGCCCTGGCGCTGGGGTCATAGGCCTAGGTCCTACCAAGGCCCAAACGTTGTGGACCCTTCCTCTATGGACTGGGGCTGGGGCACTAAGCTGCGTACGGGCATTGAGTTCTTCAGCTCGGTTTTGGTGGATCCAAGACCAATATTTGTGCTCATGCCCAGGAGTCGGGAATCCGGGCTTAAGACCCCAGTGCTCATACCGGGTTCCTTGGCTACTTATGTATAAGTCACTAGCGCTTGAATAATGCATATCTATTTGGGGAAATTATTTTTCTCACTAAACGATGAATTTTTTTTGAGAAATGTCACATTTTCCTAAAATAAAAATAAAGTCCAATTCCATTGACGGAATTCTCACCTAGCTAATGACCAGAGAGAGGCTCTTAATTGATGGATGGCTAGTTCTGGAGTTGCTTCTCGGGTTTCATCTGCTCTGCCTATAGTCGCGTTGCTTTGATTATGATCTACTTTAGACTTTGCGATTGAAGATACGACGCATAAAATAGTTGGAGCCTGGACAAATCACTCATAAATAAGGGGTTCAGAGGGAGAGTAGACCAACTCCGAGCTACTTGAGAGAGAATGAGTATAGAGCCGTCTCGAAATCCCATCTTCTCGACCAGGAAGTAGCGCATGCACACTCACATCGTTGACACTTCCTTTGAGTTTGAGCATGTACCTCTTCCCTCTATAGCTTGCTTCTCCAAAGCAAGCCAAGCTTCCTGCCATGAACTGGTGGAGGATAATAGCCATAGTTTGAAGTGTACACTCCAGGATAGTTGCCGGTTGAGTTGGCCACAGGATGGATGTTGTTTGCAACGGTACCAACGAGGCCTTTGAACAAGTTAGTCGCCCAGTATAGAGAATTATGAGCTTGAGTCAGCTGAGGACCGTACAGGTTAGTTTTGGTGACAGGTAGGCACACGACACATCGAACTGGGGGAGGATCATAGCCATAGTTTGATGTGCATCCTCCAGGATAGTTGCCAGTTGAGTTGGCCAGAGGATGGATGTTGTTTGCAATCGTGTTGAACAAGTTAGCCGCCTGGTATAGAGAATTATGAGCTTGTGTCAGCGGAGGATTGTAGAGGTTAGTTTTGGTGACAGATAGGCACACGGCACACCGAACTGCCTGTCGCCTCCAGCAGCACCACAAAGTTGCACACCACACCAACTGCATCCCTATCTCCTATCTGCCATTTGATGTCTCAGGAGACTACGGTTGGTATAGGAAAGCTACTATCTGAGGATCTAATTAGAGTCTAGCAGCACATGGATGCCAAAGAATAATTCTTCACCTGAATGCAAGTATGGAATTAAGAGATAATTAAAGAGTGAGGAGAAAGTTGACTCATTGATACATTTTTATGAGACCACAAAAGGTTTGGGCCAGAATTGAGACTCGATCCAAAATGAATGTTCTTCGTGAGAGCAAAAGAAAAGTTGGGCTACAATCGGGACCCGAACTAAAGTGGTTGACTTTTAAGAGAATTAGGCCTGTTAGAATTGCCCAAATGACCTTATTCTTTCTTGTGAACTATCAAAAGGTGTTTTCAGATTTTTCTTCTGTACGGAGACTACCCAGGAATTTGCATCTCCTGCAGTGTAAAGGAGTACATGTATCAGAAAAGTTCATCCTTTCTGTTTCCTTTATTCATTTTAGCCTTATCGAGTCATGCCGCAGATTGCGGCGAATCAGATTCTTACTTCTCCTATCCTTCTTCGTTCTTTCTTGTATTTCGCCCTGAGGTAAAGGGAACCAGGGACAGGTTCTTATTCTACCACTTGGTTGTTTGGCACATGAGCCTGATAAAAATGTCAAGGACCTTCATGGTAATGCCTTAAGGCATCCATGGTCGGAAAAACGAGTGGTGTATAGAACTTCCTGCATGAACAAGTGTGGACCTCCTATCATTCGACAGTTCCTCGATGCGTTTCTTTGATTGATTCTCGTTCTTGGCATGCGTTTCTTCAGCGATTAAGGGGAATCTTCCCAAAATGCAAATCTTCCTTGCATGTCTGAGAACCATCTGTAAAGTGCAGACAGAAAATTTATTCTACAGCCTCCTTGTCATATCTCAAAAAACTTTTACATCTCATAATGAAGTAGAAAGGAACTGTCTGACCACAGAAGAAAGAAACCAGTTACAGAATGTATGGGATCTTATGCTCAGCCTATTCCTTTTTATGCCTCATCATCTACCTAATGTGACAGATGTTCACATTGTTATTTCCTTCCATCGCAAAATCTCCACAAAAGCATGTTTTTGATCCTGATAAGGATCCCACCGTCCATCCCCAGGTTTGTTAGACGTGGAGTATGCTGTACTGGAGATATTTCCCTCTTTATAGCTCGAACTTCATATTTTCAATGCCTATCGTATCAGAGCACGATAGCACAGGTTCCTGCGGAATTCAATTACAAGTGACTCAGAGTTATTGTATTGAAATTCTAAGAAACTAAAGACTTCAAAAACATTTACTAATGAGGCTAGCTATCATATTCAAACACCAGCTTCTTTTCAATTGGCTAGTACTTAATGCACATGTTTGGCCAAGATTCCACATCTCCATTCTCCAATCCTATTTGATCACAATTGCACCACCTTTTGTCATTTATTGAGAAGACAACCCCATTTCTTTCTTTAATTTTCTTGTAAATTGTGTCCCGCCTGTCATCTTTTCTGAGTCTGGCAAACTCCAAACCATGGGAGATTTGTGGTTGACATGACGGTGATGATCTCAGATATAACTAATACCTCTAATAAATAGAAACATCAGGTCCCTTTGACACCTAATGATCTCTTCTTGAATCAAGAATCATGGCAAGATATATCCTAGATTCTAGGATGAATTATGAGATTCTATTTCAGTTCGCAATTCTATTGACTCAACATTAAATTCAGTAAGGGAAGAAGATGACCTGTGACATCTTGGCATGAAAAAACCTTGATAGGATACGACTATTTAAGCAATTAGATTTGTTAGCTGCATCGACGACATCTTGCATCGCTTTCAGTAATTGTTTATATGTAATCCCAGGTTTTTCCCGAATAGCTTGGATGAAGCTCGAGGTCATGGCACCAGACATCGTCCTCCCATAGAGAGCCTGAAAGCAATGATTATTATTGAAGAATCTCCTTAGTATATTGATACTGTCAATATCAGAAGTCCAGAGAAGCTTGAACTTGCTAAATTGAGTACGCTTCATGTTTGAATCAAGATTCTTCTCAAAATTCACGACTTTGGCTGGCACTAGGCACTGTTCAAGTCCCAGATGAAATATTGTCATTTCCCTACTGATATACAGGAATCTGAATGACTTCATGATGTTAAGAATTAGCTTCTTATCCTTGCATGCAACACTTCATCTTCTTTCACATATTAACAGATAAGGATCATATCATTTTCCTAGCAAAAATTCTGGAGACATATGCATAATAGCCAGGGAAATAAACTAAAGAGAGCAACAGATGGTAAATTTTTTCACATGTAAAGAGACATGACTTTGTCAAAGGGCATATATCTTACAGAAGTATCAGCAGCCAGCTCCTCATCCGCACAAGCACTTAGACAAATGGCAAGTCCACCGTTTGTTCCCTTATATGCACCTGAAGGAGGCCGATTATCCACCCACTGACCTCTGTTTCTCAGAAAATTTTCCTCAGAAATTAACATCAGATGATCTTTTCATAGTATAAGCATGCTAATTTCAACTTGGACAGGACCATTTCTGGTACTTTGCCTGCCTTCTTATGTTTCCACATAAGAACTCAGCACATAGACAATACATGGTTGTATGCATGCACATAAGTGTGTTCAGCTGCGTGTTCACTTTGTTTTCTTGGGCATGATAGTATCGACTATGAATGAGAAGATGCTAAGAAGGAGGTTTACAATGCAAATGTAGCAGACCAAATTGCAAAATGAATTCAGTGCATTGACATAAAACATGAAGTGCTGACTATCCAGCGATGTTTTACAACAAGATAAGCATTTTTATCCAGTTAAAGTTGGAGGACTCACTTTTTATTGTCGTATACATATGGCAGATCTAGAACAGTCCCACTATGACAAGAATCAACTAGCGCGTGAAGGGTTACCCCTTTCGGCAGCGGACGAACAATTGCAGAATTTATGTCATTATCGAGAATGGCGCCTTCTGTGGTAAAATCAACTGGACAGATGCTTTCATCAAATCCATCCAGTTCATCGTCATTACTTTCGGGATGCCGTAAACCATGCCCTGAGAAGAAGAAAACCAAAGAGTACCCTGACCTGCAGTCCCTGATAAGCCATTGAAACGCGTCCAGAATATTCTTTCTTGTTGGTCTTTGATGCTCATCCTTCTCCTCTTCTGCAATTTAGTACATTTCCAATTGTGATTTCATCCGGTTTTGGTGGTCCAACCCAGCTCACGGCTGGAAGTGGCACAGCCAAAAAGCAATTCTATCAAGCTCCTCTCTTGGTTGTCCGTCTTACTTTCCTCGATTATTTATACATATTCTATAAGGAGATACTTTCAAAAGTAACTCAAAATTCCTCCAAGAAAGTGATTGTGTTTTATCAATCATAAGCACTGATTTCTGGGATCAACGACCAAATTAGCATGCATTTGAGTCCGAAGCTAGACATATAGAAAAGGACAGGAAAAGAGTGAGAAAGACGTGAAAAGAGTGCGAGGCATCCCACGGAAATGACTGAACAAACAGTACCTCATACATTACAAGCGAATATAAGAAGGCCTTGTCTAGCAAACAACTGAAGCAATCGCTTTTTGTAGTACCTGTGAGGACTAGAATGTTCTCCTCCAGAAATCCAAAGGTCCGAAGCAACAGTTCCTTCATGTGCTTCACATCATTAACAGTTCCCTTGAGCTCATACTTCCTCTTCTTGTAGCTCACCCCACAGAGAACCGCACGCTTCCCTGGATGTGGTTTAGTCGCCGATGTCATTCCACTTCCGGGAACTGAGCAGCGATTCAAGGAAGTGCGATTGGAGCTGGAGCTGCTTGAATACCTGCATTTGAGCTTACATTGAAACTTCTCCTTGAGGATACATTTGGCATCCACGCTTGTTGGTGGCCTGACATCGTACCTCGTGAGTTTGATGAGATTCTGACAACAAGGGCAGTGCATTTCCTTTATAGTCCATACTGGCCTCATCTGTTTTTGGCACTGGCTGCAGCTTATGCGTCGACCATCCATTGTGGCCCCCGACATTTTTGCCCGTCTCGAGTCTTGAGCACTCAGAGAATTCAGAGATGGAGACTAGACCAGGTTGATGTTTCTCTATGAGCATAGGGAGGTCTGAAATTTGAGTACTGCACATTGCCTTGCTTGTAGAATTTATACTTCTCTTCCGATGAGCGCACACGGGAACTTTATAACATCAAGGACTCTTTAATCATATGCTTTTCACACGGTACACTTCCTCGAATACATTAACCGTGTCCGTAAGAGCATTCGTCGCACCACTAGATTGACAATCGATATGATTGAATCGCGCCTTTCACCGTCGATGGTGCTTCCTTAACAAATGAGGGTCGACAATTTAGACAAAGCTGAAAAGGTGACATCTTGTCCCCCTTTTTAACAGCCAGTTCGACCTCGATTGCTGTTAGTAGCATAAGGGAATCGATTTTTTTCATCTTTATCATTCAAGAACTTGCAGAAACATTCAAGCTTAAACAGATGCAGTTACTAAACTCGGGGACAATTGTAAAAAATAGGTCACTTTTACCGAAGTTCGGATCACAAACATTCAATCTATGTTGTCTGATCCAATACAGCAAGCTTGCTACGTCACTTTTTCTCAAGTGTCTTCTGCTATGAGTAACTCTTAATCATGAACATGGACGGTGATTGTGATTCCATGGCATGTTCTCTTGCCTTCTCTGTTCAAGCAACAGAACATTTCCTTTGAATGGCATTTTAAAGGGGTACAGCTAAATCTCATCTTTCATATATTAGCAGTTAAACCCCAAATCCCAGTACAGGAGATCTGTTTTTGAATGTTCTTGAATTGTGGGATTGAACGCTTTAAGTATTTTGTGTTGATTACTTTAGCAATATTAAAACTAAGAGTATGCCTGTCGTTATTGTCTTTTTTCCTTTATTCATTGATTCATTTCCACGGTCATATGTCATTTATTCTCCCACAAATAAAGAGAGAGAACCTGATGCAACGCCCTTTATTCAGTTTGTCTCTGATCAAGATCTGTGGGCTTGTCATCCCTTTTTTCCCCGCAGATAGATTCTCGCTCAATGGAAGGTAAATCTGCCTCAATGGCTCTTGCACTTTCGTTCTTCGCTTTCCCTTTTATCCTCCTCCTAAAGGAAGGAATTTGGCCCACCGAAGGGAGGAGTAGTGATGTCGGCAGCAATAAGTCAAGTACAAACGTGTAACATTGAGCCCGGAAAAAGGAGAGTGATATTCTGAAGCAAAACTCAAATGGTTGCCAGTACAAGTTATTCGTTATCACAGAGCAAGTCATCTTCACTTTCCGACAAATGAACATTCCAGAAGGAAGGAGAGACCCTGAATTTCTCAATAGATACCAAGTCCAGGGGTCACCTAACTACATTCAAAATCTCACCTCTTCACACCCAGATACACAAGCATTCCAGTACACCAGGATGAAAAAAGTCGAAAGAGAAAAAGAAAGGTGTGACGGATCACAAAGTTTGGACAACCAATAGTAAGATCTCAAGACAGACATAACAAACGTCTGGTTGTATTGGATCAGACAGGTAACGTAGATATAATGAACGTTGCTTTTCTGGCACCTGAGCAAATGGTCATTTGATGTTAAATGGTCAAAAAGAGCTGCAGCGGGCACTAGTATACTCACCATGAGTAATTTGTTTTCCTTTTCATGTTTTTTTTCTCTCCTTTTTTTTCCCCTTCACACTGCCGCAGCCTGGAAAAGGCTATTACCAATAATGGACATCCAACCTCATGTCTTAGCAGTAGCGGCACATATCAAGTCATCAATAGAGAAGTAGTCATACACAGAGAATGCACAACACTAACTATATATTACACCAGTGACTTGACAGGTCAGAAACAAGTGAAGCACATACATTTGACTGCTCAAAACTGATAGTGACAGATAGTTTCCCTGTTGGATCCTCCAGTCTGTATTACCCTGCCAAGCAAGTTTAAGCAGTATATGTCAGTGGACTGAACACTCATAAGTCATAACCATATGACACTAACACCAGAATAGATAAAGAACCAGTGAACAACTAAGTAAGAGGAGCTCGTCCATGAAGGAGCCAACACCACAAAGATCCACTGGAATAAAATTAAATGATGACCACAGCTTTGATCTTTCTAAGAGGAATCGCCAAGCAAACCCTGACAAGAGAGAAACCTCCCAATAGGGAAGTTGACATTACCAATCATAACTGCAGCTTGCCCACAGAACAGGATGATGGTAAAGCCAGCTCAGCGATGGCGTCAGGTCGAGGCAAAACCACCGTCCAGCAGATTGAGTTGTCCAGAGATTTTAGCTTTGCAGGTTGGGCACATAAAACCGACCGACTCTGATGGCAGTTCTGAATCAATAGCATCATGCTTAAACTCTACCCCACACCACATACAAGCAGTTGTAAGCTGATGTCTTGCAACCACATCCAACATCACTTCTTCTGGTCCAAACCGAACAGGAGAAACATACTGTTGCTCTATGTCAGCATTATTTGGCATATCTACTGGGACATCTGTCAAGGGATCTTCTGCTGTTACAAAATCATACTTCATAGTTTCCTCTTCATCATATCTCATCTCCTCAAATGCCGCGAGGTCGTCATTTCTCTGTTCAGCAGCATGGGGATCACTCTCCTCCTGACAAACGATTTACATAAAAGAAGGTTCTTCACTACACAAGACAACAATGAAGTGTCCTACCAAAGAACCAGGCAGCTGATTAACAGCCCGTGACAACTTTGCATCAAGCATGTGGATCAGTTGAGCCCACAGCCACAAGATAGAGGGCAAGAGAAGAGTCTATTTGGTATTTTCAACTGGGTGAAAGGATCAAAATTTACATAACAAACAAAAGAATACTCTACGGTAAACAGATGCTGAACATGGAGTTGCGTATCATGGAACGTTGACCAACACAAGTAAGCAACATGAAGGATTTTAATTGGGCCTTAAACCAAATCAAAGACAGTTATTGAGAAGTCTCATTTGGAAAGCATAGAATAGGTGCTAAGAACTCTCATTTCCGTAGCAAGATTATAATAAACACGAGACTGAACAATACATCACTGCTTCAATGATGATACCATCAAACAAATGAAAGCAATCATGGTAAGAGCACCTTGGAGACTGGATCAGGAGCTTCATCTTCATCAAAGGTACTCTCAAATATCTGCTGCATTGTCTTGATCACATGATCACTGGCTTCATTTTTGCTGCTTACCAATGTACTTTCTAGCTCTTTCCCATCAGTCTCGGGTGGGTCTAAGTTGCTAGTGCAGGCCAAACTTTCAGCATTTTTACAATTTGCAATACTATTGTGATCATTCAGCATGACCAAAGAACTTTCAGGTCCTTTTTCCTGCAAAAAACCACATTTATCGCTATTTGCTTGAACTGCAAATGCATGATCGTCTTTTCCACCGGATGTCTTGGATGTGTGACAATTTTCTTCATTAGCTAATGATTCGATTGCAGTACCAAAATTAGAGCTTATGTTGACATCTACAACATCGCCAGAGTCATCGAACTTCTCTTTCTTATGAGCATTCATATTCTGACCATCTTTATCAGTTGACTCTGGTTCCACAGTTTCCTCACTGGAGTTTTCTTCTATTCTCAGTTCACCGACAGAAGGACCAAACTCTAACTGCGGGCCAGCATTACTTTTTGTTACAGCATCAACTTTCTCCTCATTGAGTCCATCATGACAACAAATATCAGACAGTTTATGATCATCAACAATGGGAGAAGTTTCAAGAATTGAACTCTGTGCAATTTCAATGAGAGCATCCATTTTAGAGATCTTCAAAGGTAGAACATCCCTGCTAGAAGACTCAATGTTCTGCTGAGGAACCCCCTGTCCAGGCATTTCTTCCACTCTTCTAACATAGTTTCTCACATGGATTCCCACATGACCATTATAGCGACGCCTTTCCTCGAATACCTTATGGCAGAATTGGCATTCATATTTTCCATCTTTCATTATTACTCCATCTCCTACAGATGAACCAAGCCTATACCTCCTTGTTGTCCTTTGGTGGAAGGATAGAAGATGTTGCAGGTATGCATCCTTCTCATCAAAACTCATGTTGCATTTATGACATTCGAAAAGGTCGTGTATTTGGACATCCGCCAAATTGTCAATTTCAAGCAAATTAACCTCCTGGCCATGCTCGTTTGACAGAGACGAAATAGGCTTACTCATTCTGCTAATGGTACCAGAGCTTTGGCTATCATCCTTATAGGTAATGCTTGCATGCTGAACATATACACAGAAATATTTATCAGATTCATATAAAACCAGCCTAATGCATAAATTATACGCTCAAGTGATCAGAACCCACTTTGAAATCGTGCTGAATATCATTGGTTCTTTTACTCGCTGGCCTCCACGCATCTTTAAGGCCAAAGTGGGCACGAAGGTAAGAAGAAACCTCCTTGCATGATATGAATTGTTGTCCACTTGGGCTAAGAAAAGCATATCCCATGGGTATAATGTGAGATCAGCTAAGAGAGAAGCGAGTAAATGTGATAATAAAAGGGCTTCACTATTAGTGACATTTTGCAATAATAACTTATTGAAAACCAACAGAAGCGAAAGGAAGACTTTATGAGACAGGAAAACAGATGAATGTCTTGAAAACATACTAGTCATATCAACAGTAAACCAACTTAGATTCTTCGCAAACTAAAAGCAGAGTGCGACAGCCAGAAAAGTTGAAATTATAAGGTTCATAATCATCCATAACGTGCCTATACCTTGTAATCCTAAAATGCAAGTTGCCTATGCCTTGTAATCCAGTAAACTAACATGCCCGAAACTTCCCTCGGCAAACTGGAAGATGTAATAGCAAACTACAGAGGAGCAACCTCCCGACAATTAAGCCTAGCAGACTAACATCTCATTATCTTTTATAGGAAACTAAGCAAGCCGACAATTGCAATAACAAAAAGGGAAGACACCTTATATATCGACGGCAAAACACTGAAGCGCGTCCCTCCTTTCTCTTGAGGCCAAGCAAGAGCTTCCACCCAACTGGCAATGCATCCCCTAAGACACATGCATCGACAATCTTCCTCCTTTTCCTCCTACTTCCCCATTGCCCTCCCAAATCCCTCATAAACCCTAACAACTCCTCCTCTGTCGCCAAACCTTCCGTCCTTTTCCTCAATTCCTCGCCATAAGGATCGGCAGCACTCGCCAATGACTCAATGTCAACCATCGCTCCATCCCTGTTCACAATTTCTAATGCCATATCACTTCCCTCCACATCCACCTTCACCTTCGGCTTCCTTCCTCTCTTCCGCTTCCTCTCGCTCCCGAAACTCATCCAATTCATTGACTCCCTCGCGGGGACTACTGGTGCGGCCAGCGAGGGAGGGGTCAAATCAATGTGACCGAAATTAGGATTAGGGTTTTGAGAAATGAAATGCTTGAGATAGCTGATGATCATTCTGTTTTCGTGGCGTTCCGGATTGTCGGCGGAGACTGGAGGGGTTTCGGAGTAGGGAGAAGACCGGGGAGGCGGTTCCGATGGTGGTGACCGGTCATGGCGGAGGAAGTAGCGGCGGTGGCGGGGGATTGGGGCTTTGGGGGGACGAGAGTAAGTCTGGCGGCGGGAGCCGGCGCTCTCGTTGAAGATGGAGCGATCGATCTTTGGGAGGAGGAGCTCATCGGGGAGGTGAGGGTCGACGGCGGAGGAGGAGCGGAGGGAGAGGGCCAGGAGGTCAGATTGGGTCAACTTGGTCATGTCAACAATTTCAGAGAGAGATTCACAAGTTGGGGTTGACGGCTGTCGGGAGATGGTCGCCGGAGTGGCGGAAATCGTCACCATGGTGGTGGTGGTGGTGGTGGTGGTGTACAAGAGCAGTGACTTGGCGAGGACTAAATTAACTTGGCAAGGACCTGAGAGAATGAGCTTGAGCTCCGTCAACTCGTGGCAAGATTCGACCCAAAAAGTGAAAAAAACAATCGTGCAAGAAATTTACAAATTGAGGCCCAAATACTACGGGCCAGACTGGTACAGCCCATCAATCATGGGCCTATTTGGGCCCATTGATGTTGGCCCATTCTCCAAACGTACGCGCAGATTACTCCAATCAAGAACTCAACTATTCATAGTGGATTCTTTCTTTCTCGAGCCCACAACTTCTATATAAGAACGGACGTCAGTATTGCAAGAGAACTAGCAGAGAAAAGGCATTGAAATAAAAAAATAAAACATGAGGATCCGACCTGCCGGATTCGAACCAGCGACCTAAGGATCACCATGAGCGCTACCCACTACAGTCCTCCGCTCTACCAACTGAGCTAAGGTCGGCTGATAACCGGTACTCCCAATTATAATTTAAATTCTAAACATGATACCTTTCTATTCTACTCTTTATGGTCGAAAATGAAACTTTGAAGTTCAAGGTGGAAGACCCGAGAGATGGGCTTTAATACAAAGTAAATCCCAGAGAACTCGAGGTGGAGGGAATACCCAATTTCGAGGTGTTTCTTTTTTTCTTTGTGTCTTGACTACCCAATCCGCCGCCATATTGTACTCTCTTGGCCAAAATAATAACTTAACCTTTAAGTAAGTTAACAAGCAGCTCTTTACATAATAAGATCATGACATACGCCTCCCAAGAGAGAGTTGATGCGCTTGACATGGCCTCTACCAGCAGGAAGCAATTCGATTAAAATAGCAGCTCAGTGCTTTTGGGGGTGAAAGAAGGATCTAGAGCTCACGCTTTATCATCTTGAGGAGAGAGGATACAACTGAGGGCTTCGACCTGAAGCAATAGTGCCCAACTGAGGCCTAAAATTTTTAAGTGTGAAGAGAGTTTGTAATGAAAAAAATTATCAAAAAATTCCTAAATATGTTGTAATAGTGCTCAACCGAGTCCTCAAATTTTTTAGTGTGACAATCGAGTCGTAAAACTTTTGGCGTTTTGTCAATTGAGATCATTCGGCCAATTTTAACTAGAAATTGATGACATGGATGCATGCCATCCACCGGCTGTCTTATGTGGTATTGCCGGTCGGCATTGACGTGAAATTTTTTAACATTATTAATTTTTTTTGTCTTTTTTTGAAGATATTTAGAACCCATTTGGAATAAATAAAAGTTTATGATAGAATTTGGCACAATTACGATAAATTCAGAATTTTTTTGATAATTTTCTCGTTTGTAATGGACCATAATCCCTGGCGTTTTCCTTCGAGCATTATTCTCACATTAGTAAAGGACCATATGGTTCCGCCGCTCGTCCGGGAATATGATCCAATCAATATTATTGGACGAATCATGCATTGGGGCACTTGTTTCGACCGCCAATCTTGAAGTATTATCAAAATCACAACGTGTCCCATGATCGTTGGCAAGAAGGATGGCTCTTTGCTAGTGGAAACATAATGAAAGGCTCTTTGTTTTAGAAACGCAATCTAATGATTCGAGAATGCTGGCTCTTCTGACTTTGATTAGCGCGCTACGAAGATGGCATATGAAGACAAAATGAGCCGACTGATGCCTACAAAAACAAAAGGATGAAAACAAAAGGATCGAGTTAAATTATAAAAAAACAATTGCAATTTCCAATACTCTTCTGTCGGCAGTTGTGGTCAACCTTGAAAGGGAGAGAATGTGAAATGTGGGAGTCTTATCAAACTTTAGGGATTATGCAAATTTATCAGAGTTGCGGATTAACTAATGATTGATGAAGCTATGTAAAAAGAGCATAGGAGACTTTCTTCTTGATTATCAGATCATAACATTGAATATTTTTCATGTCATGCACATTATCAATTGCGAAGTCTTCCCGATCTCCGTTGGAGCTATTAATGCTACGATCGGCCATTTTATAGATATGATCAACCAAGTTAAAAGACCTCGAATTATTGGTGATCTTTATTTGTTGGGTATATCGAAACCTACATGATGTCCTCGTTTATGTGATTTGGGATCCATTTGTTTCTCAAAAAATAAATAATTTAAAAAAATTCTTAAAATAATCGCTTGTACCACATTAATTAATTAGTCAATGAAAAATGTTTTCATCACCGACAATAATTTTATGTGTAAATATTTTTGTGGATGATGATTTTTTTCTTGTTTATTTATTTTTATAAGTAACACAAGCAATTATTTTAAAAATATATATATTTTTTGAACCATTCATTGTCTAAGAAATAAATGAAAAGCCGCATGGACTTCGTCCGGCTAATATATTTTCTTGGTTTGGTGAGCTATGTTATGGCTTGATGTGAGTACATTTGCATGATTTGATATACAAGAAAAGTAAAAGATGGCACAACCAAGTATATGTACTTTGAGACATCACATTTGTTATCTATACCATACAGGGGTAGAGTGTGACTTAACTTCATTTATATCACTCCTTGAGATACAATATTTATGCAAGTTGCTGGTGCGGTTGGAGGAAGAAGGAGAACGAAAAAAAATAAGAAAGAAAAGAATAAAAGGAAAAAGAAGAAATAAAAAAATTGAAAATATTATTGAAAATTGCTATGTCGGTGTTAGCGGCAGCCAGCTTCATCTACGTTAGCGCTGGCCGGATGGATTGAAATTGGTCCAAATACAAAAGGTTATGACTCAATTGATAAAAAAATATTTATGATTGAATTGACATAATTGCAATAGCTTTATAACTTTTTTGGAAATTTTCCCACTTAAATTAAAATGTGCTTGAGCAACCCTTCTTTTCTTTTGGTTAAAATGTGCAACGTCATCTTTCGCGATGGTCTTAATTGTACAATTAATTAATGATAGCACGATTGAAATTTCGTATGTTTAATATCTTCTTTTCATGCAAAGTAGTATTAAATAAAAAAAGACAATGGTAAATGCTAGCCAACATCAAATTTAATTTCTCCTTGGGCCAATTTATTAATTGATCGACCAACTGGCCAAAAACCTTCAACCTTCTATAGGGGTCGGTTCGATCAACGGACAAGAATAGTACTTGGGAGATGAGCATGTCCAGGTTATTGTACGGGGATCCACTGGGCATAATTGCTTCATTGGCCTTCGCCTTCGCCTTCCCTTCATTCCTTCCCCTTCTCTCCCTCCATCGACTCCCTCGCCGAACCTTCCACTTCCTCCCTCCTCACCTCATTGTCGATCTCCATCCCAATCCCCCACTCTGTGCAGCTATACCGGCAATTCGTCTGCTGCTCTGCAAAGAACGGCCAGCATATCACCGGCAGGTCGCCGCAAAGGCTCTCGAGCGTCAAGTTCCACCCGCTATGAGTGAGGAAACCCCCGACCGCCCGGTGCTTCAGGACCTTCTTATGTCGACACTAGCTCGCCAACATCCCTTGGCCCGTGATTTTCTCCACGAACTCAGACGGCAATGCAGCCAACTCTCCCCCACGAGGTCCAGCCTTACGATCCACAGGAACGGCTTTGTTAGCCGGTCTCCGCGCCTACTCGGTCAGCTGGCTCGCTGTGATGACCTTGATGCTACCGAGGTTCACGTATACAACCTGTTGACACCTAAATTTTGATTTTTATTATGAACTAAGGTTAGTTCCTAGCAATTTTTTTTATCAAATTAGCATTTTAGTTTAATTATCTGCATATTATTTTTCATTAGACCTGCGATGGATGTTTTGAAAAGTAACTTGAGTGATTGGACTAAGTCTGCGATGATATGGCTGAATCTTTCGTTCTCGTCCGAAAATTGCATGCTTGAGTGGGAAATTATTAACATGAACGGCAAAAATCTTGGACGTGAATAATAATCCGAGGAAGTGGAATCTGTGGATTGTGTAAAGGGCCGATCAATAAAGGAGGAGCTGCAGAAGAAAAAAGACAAAAAAAATATAATATTCTCAAATCTTTTAAACAAAGAAAGTGGGTGTAATCTTTTCCTTGATAAGCATTTAGCTGACCTTCTTATGAAAAAAAAGAGAGAAAAGGTATCCCCACGAAGAAGAGAATCGGTCCATATGGCAAAGAAAGAATAATATATTTTCAATGAAATATAATCTGCAGATCACTCTCTTTGCCTATAAAAGACATTGCTGATCGACCCGCTATCTCTGGCAAGAAATCCTCTTAAGCGATGAAGCCAGATATGCTTTGACTTCCTTGCTCAGTCTTGCGCTACTTCAGTGAAATGCATGGTCAAGGTAAAAGTGAGATTTGATTGGTGAGGAGAAGGTTTCAAGTTTGCTGGGTCATCACCTTTCACCAAAATTCATCGAGAGCAATTCGAAAACTTGTCCGTGAATAAGCGATCCTGAGGGGCAGCCATTCTGTAAGCGATCCGCAAACAACGTGCATTGTCCGCAAGTCCATCCCGAGACCATCACGACCGGTCCAAAGCTCAAAATTTGGAAAGAAAATATTCATCGGATAAGGTAATATTTCTCATCTTAATTGATTCGAAATAATTCAATTGTCTTATTTGAAATATTTTGCAAATCTTGGAGCATATATTGTATATCTTGTCATATCTTGCATATTTGCATCAAAGTGGATATCTTTATAAAAAAAAATACAGGTTGATTAGGAAAATTTCTTTTCCTAATCCACAACTTGTCGTATAATTGAGAAAGTCCATCTTTAAGATTATTGATGGAATACTTGATTAGGCAAGGATTTGAGTTCAATCGTTAATCGTGAGATTACGAATTAAAGATTGACTTAAATATTCGCGAAATATTTCAAAACTTGATTGATATATCCACTTTCTTGATTGACATTGATTGGCATATTCACTTTCCTCATTTGATTTGAATTGTTTGATTGTCCTATCTTTTAGAATATATCCACCGTATGATGTAATCTTGAAAATTCTAAAAGATTTGCATTCATTCACTTTTCATAGTTGAAAGTTGCATATCTTTTCAAAAAAATAGCATCATGTAGATAATTGCACATCTAATCCTTTTTGTAAATAATTAGGTTAGATTGCACTTTAGGATAGAAATTGCATTTTTAAATAGAATTTTATGTCTAAAATAATCTATCTTAATATATAGGGTTTAGGTCAATTTGAACTCTAAAATATGCGAGATAAATATTGTTTTGACATAGTTCTATTTTAGGGAATAAATTCATCCTAAAATAAAAAAAAAAATAAAAAGCATTCATCCTTGCCATGTCATATTAGTTTGCATTTTAGCTTAGACTTCATATAGAATTGCATATTTAGGTTTTAATTAATTTGCACGTAACTTAGTTAATTAAAATTTAGTCTTATTTCGTATATTTGCATGTCATTTAGCCTAGCTTTGCATTTAAACCATGACATTGCATCATTTAGGATAGATTTCATGCATTCATTTAAAAATCGAAAATTAAAAGAAAAACTATCTTGCGTGGCGCATGCTCTCTTGATTATCTTGATTTACGGATGTTTAATTAATTGATTGTGCACCCGCATGATGACCTTTGTTAGTGACTTAGGTTAAAATCAATTAATATTGCCTTCTCAAATGATTTTTCATGAAATAAAATGGTACCGAAAGGGCGTTAGAGTAATTTAGCGTAATCAAGTTCCCGAACTCTTAATCTACGGTTCGTAGGAATAAAATAGTTCTCCCACTATTTTATTTAGGTTTCTAATCGACCTACCGTAAATGATTAGTAGCGACTCCGAATTCAAAATACATTGCATGTTAATTAATTGAACCTTAAGTTGCGATTTGGTATGGACTTGGAAGAGTCCAAGTTAGGTTAGTTGAATAATTAACCCGATAATCCATTAACCTAAAAAATTCGATTTTAGGTCACGACACAACCGATCCAGGCTCCTTAGACTTGAGCCATGGCAAGCACTCAGGCTCCTCTCTCCATAAGTTATCCCCTACCGATCCCGGGGCTTGGTCGTGGATCTGGTTGGCAAAGAGCTAGAGTGTCCCGGTGGTGTAGATACGGGGAAAGATGGAGGAGAGAGACTAGGACGTCGTGCTCGAGGGCGTCGAAGGTGTAGAGGATGACTACGGAAACCCTGGAATATCTCTCGGCTTCTTGGATGAGGAAGTTGAACGTGACGTCTTGGCGGTCTAGGGTTCGGATGAAGGCTGGGGAAGTACGTCGGGCGAATGCTTTTCATGCCTGTGTAAAATTTATTTCCTAATGTGGGTTTTATTAATTATTATTGTGATTATTAATTGATCTAATAAAGTAAAGAGATAAGATTTGATGAGATTTCGTAGAGATAAGGTTTCCTATTTAGTCTACTATAAGATTGGATGTTGTGGACTGAGTTAAACCATGTCTATAATGAGATGTTACAAATTTTATAAATAGAGCTCAAGTCTCTAATTTAAGACCATAATGTTCACATTACTCTATATATGAGCGGCAGTCTCATTAAAACCGGTGTCTTGCTAGAGGAGAAGCTCTTGAGCCGCACGATGAATCCCGAAACAAGGTGCGTTCATTGTGGTCTCTAGATATCCATTAGACAAGTAGGTTAGATCTGCATTATTGTAAAACTTATCTCAAACAAAGGGTTTATAGGACTAATTAGAATATTGTTAAAATATTTATCTACATTTTGTCACAGAATCACCTTTAATTTTCCCCGGCAATATACAATGAAATCGTATTAAAATTTGTTTATTAATAAATGAAATATCGGATTAAATATTCAATTAAGTAGGATTCAACCCATAAGTCGATCACTTAGTAACACCCAACGTGCTCTTGCAAGGTCATGTATAATAATTTATTCTCTTTTATGATCATGCCAAGCTGGGATTCGTATGCTTTCAGAGCAGATCCAGATCATGAAAGATGGCAACGACATCCAGGAGGATCCTCCTAGGGCTTCGAAGCAGAAGGGGATCTCGAAGGAGCGTCCTAGGGCTTCGAAGGGGAAGCGGGTCTTGAAGGCGCACAAGGATCTCCAGAATGATCCTCCTGCCTCTTGCACCGCCGGTAAGCCTTCCCTCATTCCAGATCTCCGGTCTGTGGAATTGCTTTGTCTCGCGTGATTTCCTGTTCCTTGTCTATCGGTCTCTCCCACTTTTGGCTGAGATTCCTTTGTCTGATACGGGCCTGTTTTTGCTTGTTCTCAAAGGTTGAACCGTCTTTGCCTTTTAGGGTTATAGTAATGTGCGATTCTTCCTGCGTGTTTATGGTGTTGCGTGTAAACTCGACGTTTTGTGATGCTTGGATGTTTCTGGGTCTGCAAAAAGAATAGGTAACTGATGGGTGCTCTGCAAACGCAATAGTTGTCTTCTTCCCACGGAACCTGCTGGTTTTATTTATCCAGTTTCTTCTTTTTACTGTTGCTACAATACTACTCTGGCATTTGCTTAATGTGCAGAAACAACCATAGAGCAGGATCACTACTGTTCACATCCTAGTTCTTCCTACTGATACTGCGATGTTTGCGAGGAATACCTTCCAGTATATTGTCGTCCGCCAGTTGAACTTGTGCGGGGGGGTATGACATCTTTTGAACCATATGCTAATTAGAGATTTCGAGTGATGTTTTGCTTGCAGTAGTTCTTTTTTCCCTTCAAGGAAATGAATGATGATCGATCAGCCCGTGATTTCGGTTCTAAAACGGAATAGGCCCTTTAAGCTCGTTAATCTCTTACACGTGTCACGTTTTCTTTGTAAGTTTAGCTAAAAGCACAGAGGCATAAAAAAAGGTTGTTTGCTCATGAAACAGCCTCCTAATTGATATACGTGCAAATACGGATGCGTAATATTTTTCTTCGTGATTAATCTTCATTCCAGAACTTTTTGGAGGTCCTCCCCATTAGAAGCCAGTGTCGACAGTGACAATTAAGAAAGAGTTCACATTACGTTGATGAAAGCATAAATATTTAGCAAACTTATTAATTCTCCATTTGGTGGAAAGAGTTTAATGTCGGTCATCGTTTATTCTGTAGCCCTAGCCCTTCATTATATCGACATTGTTTGTGTTTGTCATCTTATGGATTTCTCATTTCCTTGAGTTACTTCTCATCCTTGTACTAGTCTTCCAACTTTTTGTTCGTATAAAGTGAATGCCTGCGTAGCTTTAAAATGACATCGATCAATAATATAGTTGTGCATTAACTTCATTGGCAGTTCGCGCCTCCTTTTAGGCATTTAAGACCTTTACTTTTGTGTCTTGCTCTTCTCTGTCGGTTCTTATACTTCATTACTTTGATGGAGTGCTTCTGAAACAAAAATTATGACTTTGCCGAAGCTCTGCGATCCGTATCTGGCTGAGTGAAGTTTTCTTTTCAGGGAATAACTCCAACCGAGGATGCTCTTTGGTTTCGGCCAAGGCCTTGACCGAGGAAATCTGTGTCCCACCTCATCTTCGTTGGATTGTCGCGCACCTCGATATTCACAAAAGCTAAAAAGGTTGTTCAGCTATTTTGTAGTAATATTGTGTCTGAAGACTTGGATATTTCTCCTTTGAGCTTCGTGTTTGCGCGTCAGAAGATGGTGAGCTTCCTTTGCGCTGGAAAGTAAAGATAAGGAAAGAAGTTCGTTTATGTTTTACTGATTGCCGTGTCGTATTCTGAATGAGCCCTGCCTGATATTAGCATTCAGTAATTGCTCGATTTTCCGTCTTCGCCTGCGTGGATTCCGTCTTAGTGGTGATTCTTTTCCGTCAAAAGAACTCTTGAAACCGATCTGTGTCAGAATAGCATGAGTCCAGTCTTGCCTTTGTTAGACAGTATAGTCCAGCATGGAGAAGTTTCATATCAATTTGATCAAAACTTGTAAAATAATCTTGAACTCTGTGGATCATGATGTTCAAGGCTTTCTCTGAAATAGCTCAGGGTGACCTTACGTTCTTTTCGCAAGAGGAAATCTCTGGCTTTTCGTTTGTCATATTTGCGTAGCTTTTACCATTTTTTTACCTAGCTGGATAAGATGTATTTGAGAGCTTGTACATGCCGAGGGTAAGGCTTCCAAACGATGAAATTGCTCGGTTGCTGAATACAGACACGAAACCTCCACGGTCCCCACATCATTCTAAACCCGAAGGAAAGGGTGTATCTTGCCGAGTTTAAGTTTCTTCGTGTTCTTCTTGGAAGTAATAAACTATATCTTAATACCACGCCTGAATTTTTCTACTTCTGAAACATGACTTGGGCTTAAAAATGCCAACGAAAATATATGAAGCCCAAAAATATAATTGAGAAACCCCCAAGTTGGACACTACGATCCTAAATTTGTCAATGCAATGAATTAAGGAAATTTTGGGCTGAATGGGCCGATCCCGTCCTTAATAGCGATATTAACAAGCTTAATCTTGACAGTACAACGTATTATCAAGAACATACGCATGCAGACTCCATCTTTTCATTGATTTCGAAGTCCAAACATATCCGTCAATCCTTGGTAGGCAATATTTGCACACGCAATTTAAAGTTAAAAAGTCGATTATGTAGCCACGGGTACATCTTTGAAACTGGTTCTAATCACTTTTAAAGTCTATTCTACTTTCCAACGAGTTGTGAAATTTAGTAATGACACCATGACCGTCGTTTCATTGTACGGAAGATATAATATCCATTATTCAAAGGTTAAATTGAATAAGTGACCATCCTCATTGAATTCAACAGCCTGTTTTTTACACACTCAATTCTTGTCGGCAAGTGTATCTACCGCACATCTACCGAGTCCATAAAGAACAAAAGGATCCTCAATCATTGATGGAGTGGACTTAGAACGTCCTAACATGAGAGAGAGATATATATCCCATTACTTTTGGCGCCTGTCCAACGCTTCCACGATACACTTTTGTCCCTTATGTATATTTATTGGTATGCATGCAGCACCAAAAGGACGAGGTTCTATAATGAAAGAGAGGCGACATTACACAGCCAGAATTTATTTCACATCCCAGAAATACGATTGTAATTTAGCTGGCTAATTGGTGGTGATACAGCAGAAATCCACGGCTATAACTCCATATAAATACAAATTTCTCGGAATTGAATCCACAATCTTGGTGATCTCAGCCGAAAGCATGGAAATACTCTTGTTTGGATTTTTTATATGACTGGTACACGGTCTGTGTAATCCATCAGGTACACATCTCACCTCGACTCCTATAGATAATTGAAAATTATGTATAAATAAAAAAATTGACCACCCATATAAATTTATAATGATGGATATGAAAGTTTATTCGAATCGTGGATATAAAACCATTCCAATTTTCAATACATCCCTTCGTCCATCTTTGTTTCATGCGCAAAGCAAGAGGATCGAAGTTGCCGCCATTGCATGATGTGCAACGATTATTACAAAAGAGGTATAATGTCCACGTCAAGTGGTCACTTAGCTAAAATTACAAGAGAATCTCCTTGTGTTGACGTAGGATCATCTTCCATTTTTCAATCGTTCAGCTTCTTAACAAGAACTCGGGACAAAAGCGTCTCCAAGTTTTCATAAGAAGAGCCGCCAGGCTCAGTGGCTTCCTCAGCCTTCTTCTTCCAGTCCATGGCCTTCTTCTTCATCGCTTTGCCTTTCTCTCCATCCATCAACTCCCTCACAAGCTTCTCAACCTCGTCTCGCTTCACATCGTTATCGATCTCCATCCCGATTCCCCATTCGCTCTCGCTATAAAAGCAGTTCGTCTGCTGCTCTGCGAAGAACGGCCAACACAGGACCGGCACTCCGCCGCAAATGCTCTCTAGCATCGAATTCCACCCGCAATGTGTCAGGAATCCCCCAACCGAAGGATGCCTCAACACTCGCTCTTGTGGGCACCAACCCACGAGGATTCCTCTTCCCTTCGTTTCTGCTAGGAACTCCGAGGGCATAACCGCCGTGTCACCCGCAACAAGGTCAGGCCTTATTATCCACAAGAAGGGTTTTTGGCTGTTAGCCAGTCCCCACGCAAACTCGATGAGTTGCTCCCTCGTTATCACAGCAATGCTCCCAAAATTTATGTACAACACCGAATCGGGTTCTTGAGAATCTAGCCAACCTAAACAAGCAGGATCTTCTTTCCACAAATTCGAGCCTATGCAACATGAGTCGTCGTCTTCGATTTTATTGAGAAGCAAGTGGATCGGACCGATTGTGTAAAGATTCGGATATATGGAAGAGAAAGCCATTAGAACATCCTTTTCTAAGCAGTGGAATGTGTTGAGGATGACTGCTGAGGCCCTGTGCGTTCTTTCCGTTTCTCTGATGATGTAGTTGACCATGACGTCGTTAGCATCAGTTGTCCTGATGAAGCTGGGAAGATCTCGCATACGAATGTTTTTCATACCAGGTATCCATTCTACGGTGGTGTCTAAGAAACCATTTGTCAGATAACTTGCATCTGCATCGAAACACACAGGATAAAAACACAATAAGAACAATAACAATTAACTAAATAAAACCACCAAAAAAGGTGTTTTGACACCCTTTTTCAAGCAAATAGGGCACTTTTAAACTTAAAAGACATGATAGTAAAGAAAATCCTAGACTTCTCTAACCTTTAAGGGGGAACAACCCTTTTTCTCGGAGGGCCCGGTACTGAGTATACACCAAAGCCCCACAAGCGCTGGGAGTCCAAAACAGCACAACAGGCACTCCAATCTTCTCTGCAGCGTCGAGTGCAAATGACATGGCGCCGTCGGCAATCACACAGGTCACCTTCGGCACCTCGGCATCATCCACAGACCTGTCGTTGAGCCTCCCGAGGAGGTTCACCAATGGGTCCAAGCAATTCTTGGAAGTGGATTCACAGAGAGAAGGTATGTGCTGAGTGACGTCGTCATCAGAATCACTTGCAGGGAGGCCATCGGGGATGGTTTCGAAGCGAAACCTAGGCAAGCCATGGAGGGAGCTCGGGCCTCTGGACTTGAGCAAGCGCTTGTGGTTGTACTGAGTGTGCACGAACGTGACGTGGAAGCCGCGGTGGTGGAGGATCTTGGCGAACTTCAGAATAGGGTTTATGTGACCCTGTGCCGGGAAGGGGATGACCACTGCATGAGGCTTATCTCTTGCGTCCGAAACCATCTCTCTCTCTCTCTCTCTCTCTCTCTCTCTATTTTCTCCTCTCTCTCTCTCTCTGCTGCAGAACCGCAGAAGATAGGATAGAGTTGAATTGATGCGTTGGTCTCCTTTCATTTCACGTACATGTCGCTTTAGCTCGTAAAACAAATTCACGCTTTTGTTTCATTCATCCTCATCCATCAACAAGAGAACAGACGAGAGTCGTGAAAATGAACGTGGTAGATCCAACGGCCGTCCTTTTTTTTAATTATTTTTTTTCACTCTTTTGTCATTCTTTTTGGTTCTCCTGGGCGCGTTCCAACTCCTGACCTTGTCCAGAGAACTATTTTTCTTTGCTCAAAAAACTGTGAACATGCTTTTTATGGCCAGAGAAACATCATCATGTGACTATGGTTTAATGTGCTTACGCAATACTTTTTCGCTAACTCCTCCTTTTGATTAGTTTACGCACACTCCTCACAAGACCAATAATAACTCTCTCCATTTATAAAGAGGGTTTGAAATACACGTGTAAGAAAAAGGCAAATTCCACACAAAAAAAAACTCAAATTATATCCACGGTGGGATTTTAGTCACTGTGTAAGGACCATATGCCGTCCCCCCTTGTCTGGGCATAGATATAATCAATATTTTGAACGAGTCATGCATTTTGACACTTGTTTCCACCGTCGCTATCGAGATACTATCTAATTCACGATGTGTCCATTCCATGATCGTCGGCAAGAACGACGACTCTTTGCCAATCGAAACATAATAAAAAGGCTCTTTGTTTTAGATACGCAATCTAATGTCCTCGACAGAAAAAAAATCCATAAGATAATAGCCTGATATGGATATTTATCAATATATATATATAAGAAGCCGGCAAAAATATATATTTTCTTAGGCCAACGTCTTGAAATGATTGACCTTTAATTCTATATATCAAATTATATAGTGCCAAAATCCACAAAGCTGGTCCTTCCGAGTTTGATCAGTGCGCTTCGAAGCTGGCATATGAAGACAAAATGAGCCGACTGATGCCATTGCCTACAAAAGGATGAAAACAAAAAGATCAAGTTAAGTATCATCATAACACACTTACCAAGAAACGAAATATAAAAAAAATGCAATTTCAAATACTCTTCTATCCGTCCTTGTAGTCGACAATTTTAAAATCATAATTTCCTTGTTTAGTTATAGCTATGTTATTTTATTTTATTTTATTTTTATAGGCTTCTTTCGATCTTCTTTTTTAGGTTCATCAACCGCCGACCCCAACTAGTTTGGGTTAAAAGTGATGTTGATGTTGATGTTGTTGAATTTCCTTGTTAGTGCTCACCAATTCGTCAACATTGCTTTGAGAGCCCGACAAAGGAGAAATTAAGAGTGCGGTTCTCCAAGATGGCCCCCTTCATCCCATGTAAGTGCTTCTGCTTGATTTTTCAACTTTTGCTTCTAAGCAGTAGCTGATTTTTTTTTAAATTTCTGAAGAGAAATAAATTTTTTTAAACTTTTTTGAGCAGTTTTAAGATTATTTTTAAATTAAAAAAATACTTATGAAATAATAAAAAATTACGTAACCAAATGAATTTCTAAAGCAAAAATTATATTCCAAAATTGTCATGTGCTTCTCAAGATCTCAAATCGCAACCCGAAAAATTGAGTGCACGTCTATGTGAGGAAGTCATGCCCTTAGTTGAGATCCTCGTGTCAAAGATAAACACGATTGGTGGCGAAATAGCCAAAGATGGATGAATTGAGCTAGCGTCTTATTCGCTTTTGTGGTTTTTTTTTCCTTTAGTTTTCTTTGTCTTTGTAAAATACAGTTATCCCGGAGACACCACTAATTAGATGGGCCTATGCATTTTTGCCTCTTGCGTGGTTCGACCCACTGTGGACCAGTCTTGCGATTATCGATCCATTTCTCATTTTATTGGAACCTAATGTGGGAGTCTTCATCGGACACTAGGAATTGTTCAATTCTATCAGATATACAGATTAATTAATGATGGATGAGTAAAATTGGAGAAAATTATTTAAAAAATCTTCAATTTATTGCAATTGTGCCAGTTCAATCATAATTTTTTTTTTTGTCAATCGAGTTCTAAGCTTTTTACATTCATATAAATTCAGTCCATTTGACTTCAAACTCGCCGTGAATAATTTTTAATACTATTTAAAAAATATATATATATATATATATATATTTTCTCTTTATTGTCTCTTTCTTTCTACTGTGGCTAGTGAGCTAGGGGCGGCGAGGCTTCGCGGTCCTCGCCCTTGGCCGTGGGCAGCCATGATTGCCAACGGCTGGCGAGGGCCACGAAGCCCCCTCCTGCGGCCGGCATGCTCCTGCGGCCCTCGCCCACCAAAGCAGGAAGTAAGAGAAAACAAAGAGAAAAAAATAGGAAAAAATATTATGAAATTATATTTAAAAATTGTCCACGTCAACGTTGGCCGGTCAAATAAACCGAATTTGGCACAAATGCAAAAGATTTAAGACTAAATTAAAAAAAGAAAATTTTAGTACCGAATTAAAAGTAAACACTCCATCAATCTACTTAGAAATCCTTCTTTTGGTTAGAATGTGCAACATCTTCTTTCAAGGTGATGTCCTATTAGTAATTAGATATCACGATCAAATTTCGTATGTTTAATAATATTCTTTTCATCCAAAGTAGTACATAAAAAAAAAGATAGTGGTAAATCTCTATCTAACATCTAACTTAAATTCTCCATGGAGCAATTTATTAATTGGTCGACATGGGTCGGTTCAATCAATGCACAAGAGTACTTCGGAGATGAGCATGTCCAGGTGATTGTACGAAGATCCACCGGGCATAATTAATTGCTTCATTGGCCTTCGCCTTCTTCCTCATCTCCTTCCCCTTCTCTCCCTCCGTCAACTCCCTCACCAAACCTTCCACTTCGTCCCTCTTCACGTCATTGTCGATCTCCATTCCGATCCCCCACTCCGTGCAGCTATACGGGCAGTTAGTCTGCTGCTCCGCAAAGAACGGCCAGCATATCACCGGCACACTGTCGCAGAGGCTCTCAAGCGTCGAGTTCCACCCACTATGCGTCGGGAAACCTCCAATCGCCCGGTGCTTCAGGACCTCCTCCTGCCGGCACCAGCTCGCCAGCATCCCTCGGCCCGCGATTTCTTCCGCGAACTCGAGCAGCAACACAGCCGACTCGCCCGCCACGAGGTTCGGCCTTATGATCCACAGGAATGGCTTCCGGCTGTTGGCCAGTCCCCATGCGAACTCGGTCAGCTGGCCAGCTGTCATGACCGTGATGCTGCCGAAGTTTACGTACTCCACCGAGCCAGGCTCCTTCGAGTCGAGCCATGGCAAGCACCCGGGCTCCTCTCTCCATAAGTTGCCCCCTACCAATCCCAGGGCTTCGTCATGGATCTGGTCAGCAAGGAGCTGGAGTGGCCCGATGGTGTAGATGCGGGGAAAGACGGAGCAGAGAGACTCCAGGACGTCGCGCTCGAGGGCGTCGAAGGTGTTGAGGATGACTGCGGAAGCCCTGGAAGATCTCTCGGCTTTTTGGATGAGGAAGTTGAGCATGATGTCATGGCGGTCTAGGGTTTGGATGAAGCTGGGGATGTCTCTCAGTTGAATGCTTTTCATGCCTGAAGTCCAGCTCACTGTGGTCTCCAGATATCCATTGGACAAGTAGGTTTGGTCTGTCAACCTCATAAAACATAGAGATATATCACAAACGAAAGGGTTTAAAGAACTAATGAGAGTATCGTTCAAATACTGACCATTATTTTGTCACAGGGTCACCTTTTATTTTCCCTAGCAATATACTCCTAATAACATTAACAACAACGATGCTAGGGGTTCAAACCGTAAGTAAGATTTGTATACAAAATTGTAAGTGTTCATACATCTTTTTGTTGTTGTGAATTATATGAGCTCTGTCTTTTCGTTGTTCGGACACAAAAATAGTGCATGGCCACTTGTATGTTTTCGTAAACTACGAGAAAATATTGAGTGCACCCAGAGTGCCAGCGCACCTCTGAGGAACGCCACCGAGAAATTGACACGTGGCAAAGCAGGGCCCACATGCCTGAAAATTTCATAACTCACAAAGTCTACCATCTCCGTTACTCCCGTTAAGTGTTTCCTCCCTTTTCCTCTCTCTGCCTCTTCCCGATGACAGCTCCGTGTGCCCATTTGATCTCGCGAAGTAAAATCTGCTCTTCACTCTCAAATCCCTCATCCATTCTGCGAAGCTCATCACAGGTGTGGGTTGTGGCTTCAAAACAGTTTCGGCCACCGAATTCAGAGCTTCGGCGCTTCCGGAATCGAGACACTGTCGCTCCCACAAACCCTAAACCTTACCCGAAATCCACCTCGCCGAGTACGTAATCCGAATCTTCGTAAAAGTCGCAGTTGCTCGCTCTCGGTATGTTCGATTCTGCTGCATTTTCCTTCAACAATTCTATCGTGAATTTGCTGAATTTGTGATCGTTGCTTGATTCGGTCCGCTAAGTTCCTCTCTCACTCTCGAGCTTGTTGTGGTTATTATGTGCGAAGTTTTTAGTGTTGCTCGTCTATTTTCCCGGTTTTGCTTTTTTTCTCTTTGTTGGACTTCAATTGGACTGTGTGCACCTTATCACCTCTGGCAAAAAACGCACTCACTTGGTTTTGCTCCTATATATATATATATACACACACACTCTCTTGAGCTCTTTCATGGCTGAATACGGTGTGCCTATTGGCAGATGGTCCTCTCAATGTTGGACTGAAACAACTTATTTAAGTTTGGTTGAGAAGCTTAATGCCCCTTCCTCTGAAGTGTCTATGGATATTCTGAAAGATAAGATGCAGAATTTAGTGGAGAACTACAATTTGGTGCACAAAAATCAGTATTTTTTTTTTTGGACCATAGTTAGCTGTTTTTTGTTCTTTACTAATAAATGCATCTTTTGTCTGAATTTCTAATTCATTACCTTTTTTATGAAGTTGGATTTTTTGGTGCTTTTACTCTCTAAGTGTATCATTAATCAGCTGAATCAAACTTTTCTCCTGCATATTTGCCTTGGCTGTGTCCTTATGCTTGCACATGCATGTATATCTGTTTAAGCCACGGTCAACCTTGAGCTGAAGATACATGGGAAGTAAATAATTTAGCAGGCACTACTAGAATGCTTGTGTTGGGATACTGTAACAGATCATTTTCCCTGAACATGTAGGAGTTTTACTATCTTAGTCTCTCCCGCTCTGGTTCATATATCTACTAGTATGCATGAGCATGACAACTGCAGGTGTTAGTACCTTACAGAGGCTTATTAGCACTCGCTGTGATGATATAAACATTGTAGTTTCTTAATGAAATTACACTTGTGTAGTTCTCATTTGTGCTCATGTCCTCACCTCTGTCTATAATTTATTCGTTCTCTCCTCACTTAAATATGTTTCTCATTTCAAACCAATTATGAATTGCAAATATGGCACATATCAATTCATGGATCTCATGTCTCACTTTAGGTCACTACATTGTGATATGCGTGTTGCTGTGATGTCTTCGAAAAAAAATGTATTATCTTATTGTCAAACTGATTCTTTGAAAAAAAAAAATGTTGTCTTGCAGGTATGATGTCTTCATCCAAGTATGAATGAGACTACATGGAGTGGATTGGCTTTTCAAAATAAAAAGTGTAAGTGTGGTAAATGTACTGCTGTGAAAATATCGGAATCAACAAAAAACAAAGCCAAGCTCTACTATCATTGTGTAGATAGAATGTGTGACTTCTTTTTTTAGTGTTTGCCTACAAGCAATGTGCGTCATCTTATCATGAAGGTTCCACCTACTGAAGACGACATGAGAAATATTGAGTATTTTCTTTAGCATATAAAAGACAAACTCGAGAAGATTGATGAGAAGGTGCAGAGATTTAGGCATGATATGCAATTTAATAGGCATATTGTTAGTTTATATTTTATTGGTTGTTTTAGTAGGACTACTTGTCTTGAAAAAGTAGATAGTTAGAACTTGTAATTTTGCTAGTTTGAGTGATGAAGATTCAAAATCTAGTGTGCAACGAGCATAAATGTGATGCGAGTGACAAGTTCTTTATGGTTGATCTTTGGATGCAGCTTGTTCCTCCCGTTATGACCGCTTAGAAAGCTGCCTTGACTACATTTTTTGTGTCTCGCCCCAACTCTCAAGCACGCAACATCCTTACCAAAACGTCACAAGTCACGAAGGATAGTGTCCCGGGCACACTATCGACCTACGAACATACCACATATGCGGAACTTGCGACACTCCCAAACAACAAGATCAGTAGGGATAGAAAAGCAAGGATAGACACAACAGTCATTCTACAAAAGGCAATTTCATTCATTAATCAAAAGCAAATGACTTTTAATCCTACTGAGCTACAAAAGACATATACAATCCCATTTTTTGGGGCTGCTCACTAGGACCTCAAAAAAATAATCATTCGGGTAAAGTTAAACTCTCATATTCTCACAAAAGACTACTATGACAGCCATGCCCTAGCATCCACCGGACTCCAAAAAAGGGGCGTCACGTCTAAGCCCTAGAACCTTGATCGAGAAAAGGGCTCCGCCTCCATATTAGACTCGGGGTCTACTACCTTTCCATCCGGTATATCCAAGTCTATGGGATCCCAAGAGGGGATGTAAGGGTGCGAGTTAGGTTGTCCTTCAAATCCCCATAGTGGGCCATGGAGTACACCATGGTCATTCGGAATCCAGGCCTTGAAGAGATGCGGCACTAGGTGCGGCAACCCTTCATCGACCCGGATCTCGGTGACATGTTGCTCCTGGACACCGCCCGAGGGCACTTCCTCATGGTGGATGATATAAAAACGCCTGGTCAAGAGGGGACGCCGAATCGGATGGGACGCTCTATCACTTGGGACCCGAAATGGTGAAACAATAAGATGAGAAATAAATCTCGGTGAGTTAACGCCCAAACCCGGTTAGGGCGTTGATTTTCTCGGAATGTCCTAACAAGCAATTACAACATCACAGAGCAAATATCTCAATCACATGCAAGCTTATCATCTAGAAGCCACGCATAATGCTATGCAGATACGACATGACGATCAAACTAACCGGACCAATTCATTGGCAAAGCATCACATCACTTGCATGCACATGACACCACACGTAGTCCATTTATTAACAAATACGACTCGTAGGTCTAGCACACTAGTCGGTTGGTGCTCTCCTGGCAGGACCAAGTATCGTCCCTTACTTCGACGACGGTTCTAATAGTCTATGTGTCTTCGTTCGATCAACCAAAAGACAATAATTGTCGATACGGCACGGAAGCAACGAGAATCCTTATAAGGGTTTCGATTATTCACATCGTTGCGACCGGAAAACGAATGCAGCCAAAAGACAATGATTGATGTGCATCCAACAATCGGAAAACAATGATTGTCGGGACCGACCAACCGTAAGACAATGATTATCAAAATTCCCGATTATGCGACCACTCAAACACTTCGACACCCAACTAGTTCATTCTTTTAAATTTAGTCGAATGCTTATACATGCATGCTCAAATACTTGGCCCAAAGCCGTTTTCGTGCTAAAACATAAAATTTGATCTCATATGTGATCACATGAATGCACAATTCTATTGATTGACAATTCAAGCGATTGAGGCGACTAACCCCCAAATCAAACACCCGTGACACTCAATAGTCAATTTAGGCATTCAAATCCAACAATCCAAGAGTCGATTAATTAATCGAAGTTAGTCGATTTCAATATTAATTTCAAATCCAATCAACGAATAATCGTACGTTCGTCTCTAACCTATCGCTTGCGATCAATCAATCACAATCAATCAATTTTAATCATCAATTAGCCACGCATCGCCTAACTAATCGACTAACTTAACTAATTACGATCATTTAGCCTAAATCAAGTTTCTAATTAATTCGATCGTAATTAAATTACCTAAACACCCTAACTAACTAATTAACTAATCCTAAGCGCAATTAGCTCCCTAATCGGGATTTAGACATTTAACTCACTATTGAATTAGCTCGGGCGGTCAAGACACTGGGCGACGCGATTTAACGATGATTTTCGCCCAACTCGAATCCTCGGGTTCCTCGAGCTTTAATACTCGGCCAAAGGGTTCTCAAAAGGCGACGGCACTCGGGACGGTGGCACGGGACTTGAGGTGGCGGTTGGTGATCTCCGATGGCCGAACAGTGATAGCCAACAGCGGGGCAAAGGAACACAAAACAGGGCGGGCATCGAGAACAGAGGAACGGGCCGTGTTGGGGCTATTTTGTGGGGTTCTCGGACTACCAAGACAGGGCAACGACACCATAGGATCTTGGGGGTTCACGGGGTCGGTGGGTGGACAACGACGACGGCGGAGGACGATCAACGACGGTAGATCAGTGGCTCGAGTTAGAATAGGGTAAGGAGCGGGGAGTTTGGACCGGGCTGAATCGGCTCCATAGGCGTCGAACAGCTTCCAACGGCTTTGAGGGACGATGAGGGGTCGAGGACGAAAGCTAGGGGTGGTCCGGGAGTGGCTTCGAGCGAGGATAAAGCAACCGCAACAACCACGGAAATTCGGGCGACACAAAACGAGTAGAGGCGAACGTCGGGGTCTCACGGGAGCTATCCGACGGCTCCGAGGCGGTGTACGTCGATCGAATGAAGTCCGGTGGTTGAAAGGATAATGGGGTGGTGGAGGATGGTGGGCTGGATGAGGCGTCGGTGGCTAACGCAATATGGGTAGCACCTTGAGGCTGAAACATGGCAATAGCATGAGAGGGACCGCTCCACGGCTCTCCCAAGCAACATGCGACGGTCGGAGTGGTAGTGGTGGTAGCGAGTAGTGGCGGACGGAGGGGTGAAAGGTGCACGGTAGTAGTGGTCAAGCCAATAACAACTAGGAGGAAGTGAGGATGAAGGAGTTCGGGTGAGGGGGGAAGGGGTCACGCAATGAACAAGGAGGAGGAGGAGAGAGAGAGAGAGAGAGAGAGAGAGAGAGAGAGAGAGAGAGAGTGGATTAGGTTGACCATGGGGTTGGTGGTTGGGATTGACAAGTGGGTCCCACCAATCAAATCACATTTGAATCATTTGGCTTCTCATGCATAAATGAGGGGTAAAACAGTCTTTTGATAAATCGGGACTAAATGGATTTTTGGCGTCTTGGACGGAGGGCATTTTGGTCCTTACACAAGGCTCGGTCGGGATTAGGCTCAGGTTCGAGAATTTAAATTCTAAATCGCAACGACTAGGATTTTTGAAACCTAATCTAAATTGACTAACGCCGGGAATCGTCCAAAATTCGTTCCTTAATTTCTTACGATCCAAAATTTTGTACCAACCGAAATTCAATATTAATCCTTTTTATTGAATTCGGGCTCTTTACAAAGGTTGAATTTCCAGGGCGTTACATTTTGCAACCTTTGCTAGTCCAGATGACATATTCGATCTCCTGCTTCTTTTCATTAGCAAATATTGTAGAACTCACGAGAGAAAAATCCGGTGCGGTTTATTGGGTTCTCTGTGAACTGTTCACGTGATGTTTATGAAGCAATGCATTTCAAACATATAGTAATTTTTTCTTGGCTTGCTTTCTAATGCGAGAAATTTTTTTTTATGTCCCTTCCATTTTTTATATACAAAAAAACATGTTTATAATTCTACGTATTCATAAAGAATTTAAGGCTCTTTATTCGTAAAATAAAAAATTTAAACGAAACATCAGTCAAATTTTTGAAATGGCTATTTACTTACGAAAAATTAAACATGTGGACCAATCGTAATAGATTGCGAACTCGAATAATTGAAAATGTTACATGATCGGATATGTAACGAATTAGATCGAAATTGACATCCATCACCCTCCGTTGCGAAATATTGGCTAAAAAAATTAGGTTGAAACACAAATGAAATGATTGTTTAGTTTTTCCGATTTTTTTTTTTGTTTTTATGTTTTTATGTCCCTTTTTTTGTGGTAAAGATAAGATATGTATTAACTTTAACCAAAGCACAATTTTACAAGAGTGAATCCCAACACCACAAAGAGGCCTTGCACTCGTAGTGACACTAGTAAATGTCACCAAGAGGGCAAGCGTGTCGTGGGTCCAAAAAAGGGACTTTGATTCCCTAAAGAAAAAGAAAGAAGAGGCCAAAATAGTAGGCCAAAGTGTAAAACTGAACAAGGCCGGAACAACCCTCACATCAACTGAAAATAGATGGATCGATGCCCTAGCTTGCTTGCATCCTCCGATTTCTTGAGGTGTCTTCCACATGTTTGAAAGTCAGTGCCTTGTCCCTAACAACCTTCTCTAGGTATTTCTTGATAGCTAGCAAAAAAGAGTCTGATTCCGGAACAAGATGTGGTTCATCTCCTTCCAAATGATGTGGCACAAAGTACCAAAAGAAAAGCAAATAATAGTTTGGTAGAAACTTCGGCCACTAATGTGCTGCATGGCCCAATGTAAATTGTCTTACTAGCACATGTTACACCAAGCCATATTGCACTTGGCTGCCCAAAATGATGCGAGGACATTAGTGTTTTTATGTCCCTTTCGATTTTTTATATACAAAAAAAAAACATGTTTCTAATTCTATGTTATTTTTTCGTAAAGAATTTGAGGCTCTTTATTCATAAAATAAAAAGGTTAAAAAGAAACATAAGTCAAATATTTGAAACAACTATTTCCATACAAAAAATGAAACACGGGGACCAATCGGATTAGATTGTGGACTCGAATAATCGAACATACAACATGGTCGGATACGTAGCTAATTAGACCGAATTGACATCCGCCACCCTCCGTTGCAAAATAACGGCTAAATAAAACACAAATGAAATGATTGTTTGGTTTTTCCGATTTTTTTTCATGTTCTTTTTTATGTCTCTTTCGTTTTTTTATATACAACAAAAATGCATTTCTAATTTGAGGCTATTTATTCATAAAATAAAAAAGTGAAACAGAAACATCGATCAAATATATGAAACGGCTATTTACTCACAAAAAATTAAACAGCTGACCAATCAAAATAGATTGCAAACTCGAATAATTGCACATGCAACATGGTCGGATACGTAACGAATTAGACCGAAATTGACATCTGTCACCCTCCGTTGCGAAATAACAACTAAAAAATATAGGTTAAAACATAAATGATATGACTATTTGGTTTTTCCGAATTTTTTTTGTTGTTGTTCTGTTTTTATGTCCCTTTAGTTTTTTTTAATATACAAAAAGGGAAAGCAAACTACTATGCGCACATAATAGCTAAGTAACAACAGCTAGATCAATCAAAATCATGATGAAAAACCAACCCCCATGTAGCTAGCTTGACATGTTTTAAGAAAAAAATGGGTTTCAACCGACTTGAATTTGAATCGTTGATACTCTTGTGGCCCTGTTCAACCATTATACCATGACGAAAAAGAAAAGAGCAATTACAAGCCAGGATTCAACAAAAAATATAGCCACTTCACGTATTTGTTTGGATTCAACAATTTTGAAGCCCTGTTCCATCAATGAACCCGGTACAATGAAAAGAACAAATATAAGCCAAAATGACGGATTCAACAAAAAAACACAAGAATCACATCTAAGCTGATAGATATACAACTAGGTAACGAAAATTATCATCTTCGGAACCACAAACCCAGATCTTTAAGCCATAAGACATAAACGAAATAAACAAGTAACGACATCGCCACCTCCTATGCTCTCTTGCTCCCGACGAGGATTTCTCTCGACTATTTATGCAGCGATCATGCATTGTCGATGCCCTCCAAATTGTTCAACTCATTTATCCCAGGTTGTTGCAAAGAGTGTGATGATCCCTGCACAAAGAAATCTCCACTCTCATCAAATGCCTAAAGAAAAATGACACTGACTCGAAATAGACAGGTCTTCATAAATAGTTCGAATATATTGCTTAAAAAGGAGGGAAACTGACCTTGTACTGATCTACCTGTCTTCTCAGCTTTCGCTTATTGACTTCTTTATCTTTGATGTCAACAACATCATCCTGTCCAAGCTCAAAATCATGGATTATTTCAGGAGAGTCCACTTGATCCACAAGAAGATCATCTTCAACAGTCTTGCAAATAGAAATCAATAAGCATCCAGTAGAGAGTTAAATGAAAAAATCGAATTTGCTACATGAAGGCTTATTTATGCACTGTGAAACACATTTTTCCTTTCTTTTATAATCTAATGAAACAAAGTGATATTTGAACAAACACTCCAAATATTTAGATAAGTTGTAGTTTAGGAGACTAGCAAATCAAGTTTGCTACAGAAAGGCTGGTCTTTCCTACATGATGCTTGTCCATGTACTGTGACAAGCCAACACATTTTTACGTCTATAATCTGGTGAAATAGTATGCCTATGAACTAAAGCCCAAATAGTCATCAAACATGATCTCAGCATAGGGGAAGGCCTGACTATGAAATATAAAAGAAGAAAGTCGGCAATTAATAGGGCAGGCTGAATGTAGGTGCACATTAGACAACAAAGAGACTCTCTTTGAGTTATGCATACGAGTACACATTAATGAGCTACTTTAAATCATTCAAACCTATCTTTCATCTCGAGCTCAATCACGACATTGGTCGAGGATACATAAAAAGTGAAGAATCCAATCAATGAGGAACAAAACCTCACAAATGAGGGACCCAAGAGGGCAAGGGCCATTGCCTCAACCTCAGTGCAATGTTCAGAAATTATTTACTATAATCCTTGAAGTTCTATCAGAATTTCGTCCTCCGGCCATCATGAACAAAGAGTTTGCACAATCTTTCATCTCCCCTATCCTAAGTTTCGGCATTCGCCACTACTTCACCATTTATTCAAATTATCATTACTTCACAAAAAAAAAAGTCAGTCCAATTCCTTGTGGAAAAAATGGAAACCACCCTTTCTGATATTGAACCAAAAAGGATTTCCTAAAAATTGAAACACGAGAAAACCAACGAAAGCCAACAACCCATCGCCTCATGTGGCAACAAAATTCCAAATCCAAGCATCTTTAAAACACAAAGAACCCAAGCTGTGAGAAAAAACATGAAAAGTATAAAGTTTCAGAGAGAGAGAGAGAGAGAGAGAGAGAGAGAGAGAGAGAGAGAGAGAGAGAGAGAGAAGAATAGCTACCCATGGTCATCTCGAGGAAAGACTTAAGAGGGAGATGGGAGAGCAAGAGGAAGTCATCGGTGAGCTTAGAGCCGACTTTAGGGTAGAAAATCTTCTAGCACTTCGGCAACACCCATGGTCATCTTGAGGAAAGACTTAAGAGGGAGATGGGAGAGCAAGAGGAAGTCATCGGTGAGCTTAGAGCCGACTTTAGGGTAGAAAATCTTCTAGCACTTCGGCAACACGTTAGTGAGCCGACAAAGAATCTACCGTGTCGCTGCCGCAAACTCGGCCAGTGTACTCCTTGTCGCTCCACTTCAGCGTCAGCGTCACTCTTCCTCCGTCGCCGGCAACAATGCAAGAACTTCGATGGATTTGGTCTGCCCTACTCTTGGTTGGACTTTGAGAGAGAGAGAGAGGGTGAAGAGTAGATTTTACTTTGCGGGATGGGATGGGCGCACAGAGCAGTCATCGGGAAGAGGCAGAGAGAGAAAAGGGGGAAGAAGTTAACGGGAGTAACGGATACGGCAGACTTTGTGGGTTTTGAAATTTTTAGACGCGTGAGCCCTACTTCGCCACGTGTCGATTTCTGGACGGTGTTCCTCATGGATGCGCTGGCACTCTGGGTGCACCCAATATTTTCTCACTAAACTACTACTTTTATGTCACTTTGTACCCTAGCACCTTGTTGTCCTCCTTGGACAAATATAGTATGAAGTGCGTACCTTTCATGGACGTAAAACCATCCTTGACAAGACGCCGATACATAGTGCAACCAAGCAGCCCATAAGCATCGGGTGTCCAAAAACGACTTCAGGAATCTTTGACTCCTCGGCAGCATCCACAGTGAACGTCATCACGCCGTCAGACACGTGACCAGAGGCACGACACCGTCTTTGGATTGTTCTCGGAGCCTGACGAGAAGGCTCTTGAATGACAGTAGCCCGTGCTCATTTAGAGAAGCGCAGACCGAGGGGATGTCCTGGTTGGAGTTGCCATCCGAAGGCGGGAGGCTGTCGGGGATCGAGGCGAAGCGGAAATGGGGCAGCCCGTCGAGGGAGCGTCCTCCCCCCCCCCCACCACACCCCGGTGAAGGAGCTTGGCTAGTTTGAGCATGGGGTTGACGTGGCCCTGTGCTTCTCTTTTGCTCCAGGATAACGCATCTCTATCTCTGTGTGTGTTGAGTGTGTGGAAGAAGTTTATGAGCCTCTGACTCTTTTTATAAGCCAATAATGCCACTTGAACAGTCAGATTTATCGATGGAAATTTGGCCTCGGCAAGCGGTGAATTTCGAAAAGAAAGGACAAGTTTGGAACATGGGTTGAACACGAAGTGGAATGAAATGGGCCTAATTGCACATGCTACATGGCCCAAACTCAAAGTTAAATCCTGGTTGATACGTAGAGGCGAATTCGCCAAGTCCCTAATGGTGCCGAAATCAGGATAATTCTAGAAAAAAATCTTATATATATTATAAAAATTGTCAATATAATCATTTCGACAATTTTTTTTCCAAGAATCGTTAACATCGATGCCGACAGTGATGATGTCGGGCATTAGCGTGGACAATTTTTACAAAAAAAATATTTATTTATTTATTTTATTTTTCCTTTCCTCTCTTTTCTTTTCCTATTGTGGCCGGCAAGGGTAGCTGGGACCCCACCGGCTGTGGACAAGACTGCCCTCACCTAGCTCTTGGAGGGCCTAGGCAAGAGATGCAACCCTCACTAATCACAATGAAAATGAATTAAAATAAAAAAAACCAGAAAAAAAAAGAATTTATCGATAATGTAAAAAAAATTGCAAAAACTGCCCGCGTGCCATGCTAAGGAGTAAGGACTACATTGGCAATTTTGATAAGGCTTAAAACTGAATTAACCGAATTGAAAAATTTAGATCCGATTTGATATTTGTACAATAGATCTAAAAGACGTTTTTGGTTACTTTCCCTGCCGATACATGCAATCTCCAATCGACAAAGCAACCTTCCATCGAGAACGTTCTCAAGAGATCGAGACAAGGACGAAGATCGATTGAAGGCTGCTTTGTTGATTGGAGACAACCACACGTATATGCTTAATTTATGTTTTTTTTTTTGTCCATTGAGAATGTTTTCCATTATTAAAATACCAAAAAATTGAAAAATAATTTTTCAGAAATAGTTTTTCTTTGAACAAACTAGTCATTTTTGGCCAAAAAGAAAAAAGAAAAACCCTTAAAATTGCCAAGTCTCGTGTCACAACTCTCAATCTCATTCTGTAGCACTGACTTGTGAGGATAGTAATGCATCATAGAGCCATTTAAGCACATTTGGCATTCATGGATAACATTTACATAGTTGCTTCCCTGTGTAATCAACACAATCTCTTGCTTTCCTCTCGTACCTTCCTAGGGGATTAGCAAGCAAGGTCCACCGATCGCATCGAAATGGGAGCTTTCCCTAGTTTCCTACCCCGAGTCATGAACTTCTATGTTAATGCTTTGTTGGTCGACGAATTAAGCATATCCGGAAAAAGCTGCTAGAGATAAGAAAACATTATGGTGCTCAAATCGGAAGGTTGGACTTGGATCCAGTTGAGCATTTCTCTTTGCTATATAGTCTACATTATTGCTTGATCATCCGTGTGTTTGTCTACTACTGAGGAGATAAAAGATCTCCAAGAGCAAGTTACATCAAATATGGAAAATGGCGTCTAGATTTTCCACCTCCTTGTTCGGCCAGATGTAAAGGACAACACGTGAGCCACCAATTGTTTTGTCAGGTAACGCGAAAGGAAACTTTGACAATTCAGATGGAGAAGGTAAGGATAGCAATTATTGCAAGGATATTAATGAAAAGGTACATGAGGCTCAACCACCATGGTCTATATTCAATGTTGCACAGCGCCCTGAACGAGGTTCACGCTGGGTTCTTAGACAAGCACATCATGATTGAAATTTGTGGTGAGTAACCAATAAGAGAGCATCTCTACCAGCAATTCATAAGCTTGCGCACTAACAATTTTGACATAAAACCAAGCTTTAGCATGTGACTCGTTTGATCTTATGCACAAAATGTTCTTGTTCAGTATTCGATCTTCTGCAAGATCCTTACGACGAGCTTAACATAAATCATACATAATCTTACTCTATCTTTTAGAAAAACACTCGGATTTAGATGCCCTTTGCTTGTTTTTCTTGGAAATGGAACTTATGAAGCTGCATTTCGCTTTGCTTCCTGCAAAGGAACGCAAAAGGGATTTATCGGGACTTTATCTGTTTGTACCGTGCGCAAGGCCAACATGATCTCTCCGATGATGGGCTTGAATTTCTCGGTCATCTTCGGAACAATTCATGCGATGTGTAACACTACTAGGGGATCAGCAACCCTACTAATCATTTATTATCATGCTGGTAATCAACTAGTCATCACCACGTACAGCGTTATCAGAAGGACTCGCCAAGACCTGTTTGGTTTGATCGGGAGTCCAAGAAATGCAAGCAGCCGAGGCTGGCTTGACCACTTCGCTGCCCTTGACAATGGCCAAGAACAAGACTCTATACAAAATCACCATCCCAACCAAAGCTACAAGATCAACCCACTTGGAATACTCCATGTCCATCTGCCATATCTCTGTCAGGACTTGCTCGCCACTGATGAAAGATGTCTTGGTATCATCAACTTGACTGGGAAATCTCAGTCCCTTGAACTCGTTCTTGAACAATCCCTCATAAGCATATCTATGAAAGGCAATGTAATACAAAGGGTATTTCCAAATTAGAAGCGGCAGATCATTCGGTAGTCTGAAGAATCCTCCTCCTAAGATCATTAGTGCCTGGATTCCCGCCCCCGTGATGATGCCCATCAGGTAGCTCGGGACGATGCTCGCCACCATCATCATTAGGCTCTCCACCAACATCATGCAAGTGAACAACACCGCGACGAAGTACAAGAAGTGTTCCCATCCTCTCTGGAGTCCCGTGAGATAGTATGCAATCGCTCCAGGGATCAGGGAGATCAGCAACAAATACGGTATGGAGGAGAGCGTGTTCGCAATCACAAATGCCCCAGTTCCATAGTGCCCGTTTAATCTTTCTCGTGCAAATACCTGAAAGAGTTCACGGCCGAGAGGGTTGAGATGGGAAAAGAAGTATTAGTTGAAGGGGGTGTTTATCCATAGATATTGATGAGCTTCATTTCAAGTCAAGAGTAGGACCTTCATGTCCTCCACGAAAGAAGGAAAGCCACCGATCGCCATGAAAGTCAGGAATGAAGCAACGAAAACTAGGAGCGATCCTCTAGCCTGTAAATGTCAATGACAAAAGTTTGTGAATTCTTGTCTTCCCGGCGATTAAACCCTAATTGTATACTTTGGTTTTCCCCTCCATTTGCAGAGTACAAATATGTTCCTCTACTTAGCATATACCTGAATTGAGCCATAAGTAGATCCAATGTTACAGTATATGGTTCCCAGACCGCAGGCCACAGTTACATAAACGGCAAAACGCAGCCAGTAGTAGCCTTGATCACGGTGCATGTTCAGCGAAGATCTTCTAGTAAGAGCAAGACACTGTGTCACAAATTTTGCATGGCTTCCCTCTTCCACCGGTGCTCCGTGACCCTGAGAACAAGGCGGTGGGGATCATTCTAAAGCATCTAAGTGAAGCATAGCCGTAATATATCTAATGACTGAAACAATTACTTGTTTATTAATCTTGGCTACTTCTCCTAGAACTTCTTGACAATTTGGAGATGATCTGAATGATTTTACAAGAGTGTCGATCACTTCCTCTGTGGAAACTTTTCCGGGCACACCTTGTTCAATATCCTGGCAAAGATAAGTCGCAAGATTCTTATAGCTACTAGTAATAATTATTTCCCAACAGATAGTACATGAATCGAAGTCATTATATTGAAGAAGAAAGGCTCTCACCACATCAAAATCCTTGTTTATGGTTTTCAGGAAGTGATCTGATGGATTTTGGAGAGTCGGGCAGGGGAAACCATTCGACGCAAAAAACTGCAACATTTGAAAGCAAGCGGTCAAACTAAAGTACACATATAGATCTTTAAATTACTTCCATAATAGTGAATACATGTAAATGCTCACATCCGTAGCTGCAGAAGCAGGTCCAAAATACACTGTTCTGCCTGAAGAGAGAAGGCAAAGATTGTGGAAAAGCTGGAAGACTTCACTACTGGGCTGATGAATTGATGCGACTATAGTTCTTCTGATTCCATCTCTTTGGCCCAAGCTGGCTATTCTGCTCATGACATAATAGGATGCTGCGCTGTCGAGTCCACTGGTTGGTTCATCGAGGAAGAGAAGCTTCGGGCGGGTGACAATTTCCAGGCAAATGCTAACTCTTCTCTTTTGACCACCACTTAGTCCTTTGGTTCCCCAGCCTCCAATTCTTGTATCGATGGCATCTTGCAATCCAATTTCCCTTATTGCCGTCTCTGCTCTTTCCCTCTTCTCGGATACTGGCATGGAGTCTGGCAATTGTAGCTGAGCTGTGTAGTAAACAGCTTCTCTCACAGTTAGCGTTGTTATCAACACGTCGTCTTGCATCACATAAGCCTGGATTCACAAGAATAAAGAACCCTGATGAGTGATGAGAAGACAGTTCGTTATCATTCACCATTGATTGTAAGATCAACTAAAAAAAAGAGGGTAGTTGACTTAGGTTCAGTATTTTATGTTGAAAGAGAACTATTTTCAGATTCTACACTTACTGAAGTTCCATAAGCCAGAGCTTGTTTGTGGCCATTGACTAGAATGTCTCCTGTTTGCCTTGTGTTTGAGCTCAATCTCCCTGTCATATGAGTTCCACAAGTCAAAATGGATGAAAAATGTAAGCCCCTTAGGCAGATAAGAGCGTGGCTTTCAACACAAACTAAACTTACAAATCGAATGTTTTCTTTCAGTAAGTTAATGACAGAGGTACACCTGAATAAATTGTTGTTATGCAGACTATACATGTACTAAATTCGTAGATTCTTGTTTCTGTCTGTTCTCATCTTAGGAACGTTTTTATTACAAGGTTCCTTTTTTCTCATGCAAAGTGGCTTAGCCAGAAAGAGCTAGTAATGGCTTTACCGGCGAGTACGTCGAGGAGAGTGGACTTGCCACAACCAGAAGGCCCCATGATGGCCAAGAGCTCTCCTGGCCGGGCATAACCAGTGATGTCTTGAAGTATCGGTATCACCCCTTTGCTCCTGTTGGACGCCATCACCCACACATCCTCCCAGGTCAGAGTAACATCGTTTCCTGGCTCTTTCGGTTCATCAGGATCATAAGTTTCGAGCTCAACCTCATGAACTCTGCACTGATAGCCTCCATCAGCGCTTGTTGTATCCATTCCCGTTTTCATCATCGAAGAAGCTGCTTCTATTTCCATGCTAATGCTGGTTTCTATGGAAGGCCTGGCCCAGTAAGTCAGAAAGAAACAGATCTACAAGTAGACTATGAATCCTGAAAACACTGCGACGAAGGAAGGGTTTTTATAAGCGAGTGACGCTGGACACTATTTAGTGACCACGTTGGTGTTTCGAGGACGTAGCATGTTTCTCGTGATCGATAAGGAAAATATTGTGCAAACTCATTCCAATGGAGTCATGTGGTATACAGGCCAAGTCTAGATTGTCATAAACTTACAAAGGTGGTCGTTTTCATTTGTCCCTCAGTTCCTCTTACATGCGAATGGAGAGATGCAGGCCATCATTGAAACGCAAGAAAATATCTGATATCTTGTGGTAAAAAGAAGGTCGTGCCAAATTTTTCGTACTCAATAATTTGTATAGTCGATTGTGACTCTTTGAACACCTGTTTCAATCTAGAAAATATTCGGAAATGGCATCTTACATGATTAGGAGATCTGCGAAAGGGTGAAATTCACGTGATTGTACGAACATATATGTGTGGTTGTCCATTTCTTATTTTTTCCGAATTCCATGAAATTAGTCAGATTCGATTTATTTCCTTCGATGGACGACATCCAATATCACTTCCACGACAGTTCCTGATTCTTTGTGCCTGATTCTTTCTCGAAGCTGAACACCAGAAACCAACGTGGAAAACGCTGGTTCTGTCCGGATACGCATGGCCACGAAAAGTCTATCACGCCTGCCCAGCAAACTTTTAAGCTCAAACCTACCTTCGTCCTGGAAAGGACAAGAGAAGTTATTGACACGTTCAGAAGAAGAGAAAATTCAGTACGAGACAAAAGTCACAGCTTGGGTTGCTGGTCCATCTTGTCTACCACTCTCCACCATGGCTATAAGATCCCATGTTGCCCCGAGCAATCGCAGGTCTGCAATAAACATCTGAGAACAACTTTACCGAGAACGTAACATTGACGGACAGTTCTACTACCACAGATGCTTTAAACATCCAATGGCAAATAGTTTGAGGTCTCCAAAAAGCATAAATTAAGCAAGGCCTGCCATGGCATATCTAGTGATGGAATATAGTGAGCTTCTTTGATAGGGGTTTATCAGGTACCAGCAAGAGAAAGACAGTTGGAGCTCTACTCATTCCACAAAAGTTTGTGAAATACTACAAACTACTAATTTGGTTTATAGCATTTCCTTCACAAAGCAATGAACTTCTGTAGTTCCAAATTTATTGGATGCCCTCTGGAGTACGATGCAAATATTTTGCCACCAAGAGGCGTCATCCAGAAAGTTCGTCAGGCATAATAGTCCAGTTAGCACTTCTATCAGATTTAGAGTAACAACCTGGAAGACTGTCACTTCGATGTAATACTACCTGCGGAACTAGTATAAGGGACAAGGGTCCCATATGCCCTATTGTTGAGAATATTTGGCCAATGGGGATATATTTATCTATTTTTTTTATTATTTTCTGAATAACAGCAATAAGGGTAATATTGTAATTCTTGGCCTTTTGGTTCTTTTATAAATAGATAGCTTGGGATCACATTGACCTAATCAAGTATTCAATTCATTTTTTTTCTCTCAACATGATATCGAGTAAGGAGTGAACTAAAACCCTAACCCTAATCTCTTCTCTATGCAAGCGTTCTTTTCTCTCTCTCTCTCTCTCTCTCTCTCTTCTTGCCTTCACCCTCTCCCACCGCAATTCTTTCTCACCTTTTTCTTTGCTCTCTTTCACAGCGTAGGGCAACACTTATAAGGTGATTCTTTGAATCTAGTGTACGCCCTAAATCTCATATTTATGAGATAAATTAAAGCTTCTTTGCGGTTTGCGATAGGTGATTCATCCTCTTTTACGATTTTTTGGATCTTCTTATTTGAGATTGTTTTTGCGTTGCCGCCGGCCTACAATTATCTCGTTGCGAAGACCAAAGTCTTGCGGTTGTGGATTACCATATTTTTTTTCAGATTATGTGGGAAAAATCAGAATTATGGATTTCCTTTTCGGGTTTTCAAAACCCTGAAAAAAAATCGATTTTTTGCCTTCCCTTGATCGGATTTGGCTGATTTTTGGAGGACGAATTCAGATTACTACCGGGAGGACTTCGTTCCAAGTTTTTGGTGGTTTGATTATTCCTATCACACTTTTCGAATAGACTTCTAAGACATAACGTCGAGGGTTCGAGCTCTACACCTACCGAAGATAGTCGTACAGATTATTTTATTTTTGCTGCGATCCCTATGAAGCTTGACGGCACAAATTATTTGATATGGTCTCGATCGACATTCTTAACCATTGCGGATTGTGGGCTTACATGAAATATCAACGGCACTTCGCAATGCCCACTACATCGGTACTACTCGGGAAAAGCGGATCTCGAATGACTCTTTGATAATGTCCTTTTTGCTTAACTTGATGTAGCCACATATTGCAAAAGGATATTTGCTTATTGATCTTTGCGGCACAAATTTAGACGATCGCAAAGGATACTTATGGTCAACTCGAGAATGACGTACGGGTGTATGAACTTCGAAAAAGGGTTCATGACAACACTCGAAAGAGATGACTATATCTCAATATTATGCTGATCTTCGGAGTTTATGGCAAGAGCTAGATCATTATCTCGATTACCACCCAACCAATTATACGAGACGTTGTCGCCTACAAGAGGCATGTGGACAAAATCGAGTTTATGATTTCTTGGCGGGATTAAATGTTGAATATGATCAAATACATGTTCAAGTCCTTAGCCGATCTTCATTCCCTGCTATGGAATAATCCTATGCCCTAGTTCACTCTGAAGAAAGCCATAGGACAACAATGCTTCAACCCCTGTTGATCGATCGCTTTACAAACCAATGTTGTCACTTTTGCCAAACTCGATTCGTTCTTTTATTATAATGATTCCTCTAAGGAGGTGGTCAAGTGTGAACATTGTCGAGGCCGTATCATATTAAGGCTACTCGCTAGAAATTACATGAAAAATTTGCAGATTTTGAGGCAAAAATGGCACAAAGAAAGGCAAAAAACAAGGCAAATCATATTGAAATTGTTCCTGTTGTATCCACTAGCGATATCGGTTTATTCCAAGAAGAACTTTAGGCATTTCGACGTCTATTGAAAGCTTCTACTCTGCTGCCTCCTCTACGGTTGCCAATTCGTCTTTTCCTTTTGTTTCAAACCTAGGCACTTCGGGTATAATACATGGGGGGTTTAATACATCTGTTATTTTCAGCCCATGGATTATTGATACGAGGGCTACGGATCACATGATAGGTTCTTCTAGTTTCTTTCATCAATATATCCCTACTTCGGTAGAGACAAAGTTCGTGTGTATGATGGAACCCTCTCTTCCATTGCTGGAAAAGAGGTTATCAATTGTTCCTCCACTCTTCCCTTGTTTTTTATTTTACATATTCTATCATTCTCTACTAATCTCATTTCTATTAGTAGTCTTACTCGAGGCTTAAATCGTAAAGTAACATTTTTTCCTTCTTATTGTGTTATCCAAGATCCGGTTACGAAGAAGGAGATTGGACATGGTAGATTGGATGGTGGTCTTTACCGCTCGAGGCTAGTGAGGTTTCTACTTCAAATTTGTCTTTTACGCCTCATTAAGTTAATTCGGTATTGACAGATCTTCATCGGTGGCATTGCAGATTAGGTCATCCCCCTTTAGGAACTTTAGAAAAAAAAATTCCTAGTCTCGTTTCAGCTTGTAATAAAGATGAGTTTTTTTTTTTGTTAAGCCTGTGTTCGGCTAAACAAACTCCTTCAACATATTCATCTTCAAATAATAGAAGTTGTTTCCCTTTTGCATGAGATTCATACTAATGTGTGGGTCCTTCCCGACATGCTTCTATTTTCGGTCACCGATGATTTGTCATTTTTATCAATTGTCATTCTCGTACAACTTGGGTTTATTTCTTGAACATAAGAGTGACGTTTTTCACATGTTTTCAAAATTTTCACAAAATGGTTGGGGACTCACTCAATGCCACTTTGAAAATTCTTCGTAGTGACAATGGCACTCGAATACACTAAGAGTCGGTTTCAACAGTATCTCTCGATCATGGCATTATTCATCGGACTAGTTGTGTTGATACCCTTGCACAAAATGGAGTTGTCGAAAGAAAGAACCGACATTTGTTAGAGATCGCTAGGTCTCCTATGTTTGCCCATCATGTCCCAGCTCGGTCTTCGAGTGATGTTATCTTAACCGCTGCCTATTTAATAAATTGGATGCCTACGAGAATTCTCGATGTTTGCACACCTATTGATGTTTTGTAGGGATCATCGACTTTTATTCTTACCCCAAAAAATTTTTGTTGTGTTTGTTGTGCTCATAACACCACTTCTAAGAGTAAGTTGAAACCCCATGGTCTCCATTGCATTTTTTTTTGTATTCACCTACTCAAAAGGGTTATAAGTGTTATCATCCTCCTTCTAGGCTGTATCTATGGATGTGGTATTTCACGAGTCTAATTCCTATTATCCAGCTCCATCTCTTCTAGGGGAGTGTCCTAGTGTAGAAGTGTTCCCTACTCTGGATGTTCCTATGGATATTACTTACCCTTCTTCTCCGATAGCCTCTAATGGTTCTTCTTCTTCCCAAGAGGAGAACACAAGTTTTCCTCCTTTCTCGGAGGAGAACAATGCAACACAAGAGGATAATACAAGTACCACAAGAGGAAATAACAAAGCAACCACTTTAGGGGGAGTCTACTCCTACTCCTGTTAGGCAAACTATAGATAGTCGCAAGACATTGAAGACATATCATAGTAGGGAGCCTACTACCAACAAGCAAGTTAAAACCATCGATACATTGCTTGTTTCATCATCATCTCTAGATCCGAATTCTACTATTCCTAGTATGGTTTCTTCTTCCGATCTTCCTATTGCACTTTGAAAGGATACTAGAACTTATACTCAACACCTTATATCTCATTTTGTCTCATATGACTCTTTGTCTAGCTCTTATCATACTTTTGTGTTTACTCCATCTTCTATTTCTATTCCACAAAATTGGCGGGAAGTTTTTGCAGATGAGAAGTGGAAGGCGACAATGGTGGAGGAGATGTATGGTTTGAAAAAAATAACATGTGGGATCTTGCCGTTCTTCCTCCTAGGAAACAACCAAGTAAGATGTAAGTGGGTGTATGTAGTCAAACAAAAGATGGATGGTGACGTTGACAGATATAAAGCCCGATTAGTGGCAAAAGATTTATTCGGGTTTTTGGAATTGACTATCAAAAAACCTTTGCTCTTGTTGCCAAGTTGAATCTTTGTTTGAGTACTACTTTCGTGTGCTATTAACCGAGAGATGGAATCTTCAGCGGTTAGATGTAAAGAATGTCTTTCTTCATGGAGAGTTAGAAGGCAAGGTGTATATGGAGATTCCTCCAGGTTTTTCTTGTGACAAAACTCGAGGTAAAGTGTGCAAGTTGAAACGTGCACTTTATGGTTTAAAGCATCACCTCAAGCCTAGTTTGGTAGGTTTTAGAGAGCTATGGTCTCTGTTGGATATAAATAGAGTAATGCTGATCACACTTTGTTTGTGAAGAAATCAGGTGCTAAAATTACTATTCTCATTGTCTATGTAGATAACATTGTTGTCACGGGGAATGATAGTGATGAGATCGATCGGTTGAAGAAGTTTCTCAAACAAGAGTTTGAAATAAAAGATTTTGGAAAGCTACGATACTTTCTTGGGATTGAAGTTGCCCCATCTTCAAAGGGTATATTTCTATCCCAAAGGAAGCATGTCCATGATCTTTTGATGGAAGTTGGGTTATTAGGATGTCATCCATCTAATACGCCTATTAAGGCCAATACTCATCTTCGAGAAAAAGATGGTGATCCAGGTGGATAAGTCGTTATCAACGGTTAGTGAGCAAGTTGATTTATTTGTCCCACACCCGACCGATATTACTTTTACCGTGAGCCTGGTGAGTCGGTTTATGCATGATCCATACTCTACTCATATGAATGTTGTTCTTCGGATCCTTCGGTATTTGAAATCTGCTCCTGGAAAAAGGATTCTTTTATCTCCTCATGATGGCTTGAAGGTTGAAGTTTATACGAGATGCTTGATTGAGCTAGATCTCCAAACCAAAAGTCTATTTATTGGTATTGTACTTATTAGGAGGGAATCTTGTGGCTTGGCGTAACAAATAGCAGAATGTGGTTGCTTGATCTAGTGTTGAAGCGAGTTTCGTGCGATGGCACAAGGAGTTTGTGAGTTATTATGGCTTAAAGGATTACTTGAAGATCTTGGTGTATCTGTTCATCTTCCTATGATACTATATTGTGATAATAAGGCCGTCATTAATATTGCTCACAATCCTGTACGGTATGACCATATAAAACATGTGAAAATTGACATAAATTTTATCAAGGAAAAATTGAAGAGTGAATTAATTTGTATGCCCTTTGTTCAATCCGATGATCAATTTGTCGATGTGTTCATTAAAGGATTAGAGAGTAAATCGTTTCATCCTATTTTAGTCAAATTGGGCATATGTGATTTTTATTATCCAACTTGAAGAGAAGTGTTGAAAATATTTGGCCGATAAGGACAAATTTGTCTATTTTCTTTATTATTTTTTGAATAACAGCAATAAAGGCAATATTATAATTCTTGACCTTTTGACTTTATTATAAATATATAGCCTATGGTCACATTGACCTAACCAAGCATTCGATTCGGTTTTGTTTCTCTCAACACTTATCTTTCTCTCTTAATCGACCACTTTATACTCCTAGAAGTAGAAACGAAACGGCACTAGTAAGGAACGTATACATGATTGGTCTTGTAAACGGGAATCTCTTGTACGGCGATTTCGCCACATCCATGATTCTCCTTGGCTTGAAAACGATCGTTAAATAATCACAAATCAACGTAATGGCATATGTAAAAAGAACTTAAAAATAAAGTGCTGTGTGATCTAAACCACCTCACATCCATTTACCATAGTTGGAAAATCGCTCTGTCAAACTGTTAGAATCGATGACCCTTTGTATTATTTAACAACATGAGCAGATTCACTTGGAAAGTTCACAATCCTCGTGCACGCACTTTGGCCTGGAGGACTAGTACATGACACCAACCATTGCTACTCTTCCCAAGATGATTGAAAAGGATGGGAAGATATTAGTCTTGACGTTTCGCATTTACAATACGCAAAATTGGAATACAAACATGTATGAGAGAAGAAACACAGTTGCGCAAAGAAGCATTTTAACTTCAGCATAATCATCTAAACATTAGAGGAAGCAAGAGTGATGGCAACAAGCAAATCTCATCAATTTGAACTAGCAATGGATATAACGAAGTGTTTCTCCCCTCTCAAGTACCTTTAATCGCACTTGGAAGTGCACATCTCGCAAGATGAAGACATGAGTCATGCATGCCGATGCCCTTCCGCTTCTTTCCCAAAGATCAAACATAGTCATCACATAAAAAAGACATAAAAGGCCACACTTGGAGCAGGTTTTCGTCTAGTGCCTACACAATGTAAATCCAACCCCTCAAGAAACATACATTCAGTAGTAGGGACTATATCACATTGACGCTCTAAACCTTGGAATTTTCCCGCAGAAATGAGATGTTTGCGAACCCTTCAATGTCGATAGTGAAGTGTGTGACTCATTCAAAATATGCAGAGGTATAAGCGGTATACCCATATCCGTATGGAGGGTAAAATGGAGGCATGTAAGGACTCCTTAACCGGGCTCCCATAAAAGGGTTAGACCGACGAGGGCGATGTTGCTTCATACCAAGTACATTGGTTCGTTTCACGATTACCTACAAGGGATCTAACCTAGACTCTATGGATTGGGTCCGGGCCCCGAGGAGGGCACACGGGTCAAGGTGCCGACCATCGGCACCTAGGTCTTGGGCCCAACTTAAGTGTACCCAAGATTGGCGGGCGTGCTCGGGTCCTCGAGACCATGGAGGCCGGGCTCGAGACTCCGGTGCTCGTGCTTGGTTTCCCAATTATCCGTACTCCAAATCACTAACACCCAAATATTACATGCCTATTTAGGAAAATAAAAGCGGGTTTCCATTTTCAAACGATCGAAAATAATTTCCAATTCATTTCTCAGCAAAACACCCAAAAATATTTTTCATAAAATTCAAATTTTTCGCGAAACAAACAAAATCTAGAAAATTTATTTTTACATAACCGAAGTTTTTATTTCGGGTTTCGACATATGATCGTCAATGACCTTCCATAACTCAATTTGGAGGAACATATGAACTCGAGTTTTACATTTACAGATCTAATTTTTTTTGTGATACTTAGGTGCTTTTAAATCACTAAAAACTTCATGAAACAAGAAAGTCATTTCCCTAAATGCTTGCTGTTTTTTTGTCCATTGAGAACGTTTTCCATTATTAAAATACCAAAAAATCAAAAAATAATTTTTCGGAAATAGTTTTTCTTCAAACAAACGAGCCATTTTCGCCAAAAAAGAAAAACCCTTAAAATTGCCAAGTGTCATGTCACAACTCTCAATCTCATTCTATAGCACTCGACTTGTGGGGATAGCAATGCATCAAAGAGCCATTTAAGCACATTTGACTTTCATGGATAACATTTACATAGTTGCTTCCCTGTGTAATCAACACAATCTCATGTTTTCCTCTCATACCTTCCTAGGGGATTAGCAAGGTCCACCAATCGCATTAGAAATGGAGCTTTCGCTAGTTTCCCGCCCCGAATCACTAACTTCTATGTTAATGCTTTGTTGGTCGACGAATTAAGCATATCCGGAAAAAGCTGCTAGAGATAAGAGAACATTATGGTGCTCAAATCGGAAGGTTGGACTTGGATCCAGTGAGTAATTTCTCTTTGCTATGTAGTCTACATTATTGCTTGATCATCCGCGTGTTTGTCTACTATTGAGGATAAAAAAGATCTCCGAGAGAAAGTTACATCAAACATGGAAAATGGCGTCCGGATTTTCCACCTCCTTGTTTGGCCGGACGTGAAGGACAACACGGGAGCCACCAATTGTTTTGTCGGGTAACACGAAAGGAAATTTTGACAATTCGATGGAGAAGCTAAGGACAACAATTATTGCAAGGATATTAATGAAAAGGTACATGAGGCTCAACCACCATGATCTATATTCAATGTTGCACGACCCCCGAACGAGCTTTGTTGATATCTAAATTTTGATTTTTAGTAAATCATTCATTTAAGCACAAAATGAGAATTAACATTAGTTCTCACCAAAAATTAATTTATCATGCATCACATTTTTATTTTTCCGTTAGTCATCCTTGCATACAGACCGGAGGTGAAAATATTGAGCTTAACTTGACGAGAGATTGGACTAGACTTAATTTGAGAATTTTGACTAAGACGGGTAGGGGGTGCCGAAATTAATTAGGCCATATTGGACCTATTTTGAGTTCAAATCAGTCCATTTAAAAATTAAGGCTTTTAACTAAATATCTATTATTTTTAGAAAGCCTTAATTCGAGCCCAAAAATTCGGAATGAGTATTAATTGAGCCCGAAAATTTGATACAAGCCCATAATTGAGCATGAGAATTTCGGCTAAGGCCTTGCAATGGTGTACTGAAATTCTTAAGGAGGTTTTGGACCTGAATTTAAATTCAATTCAGCCCATTTAAGCCTATTTAATTGACGGGGCCTTCGGTTAATTAAGCTGTTAATTGATTAAAGCCCAATTTGAGTTTGAATTTGCGCGATTGAGCCCGCACATTAATGAAATTCGGCCAACCCATGCTCTCCCTCTTTTGGCCTAAATTTTGAAGTTCTTTGATAGTTTAGGGCTCTTAAATTATCGGATTTTTTCAATCCTATGGCTAACATTAAATCCTATCCTTATTAGAGCTTGAAAACTAACGGCGTAGATCGAATCCTACACCCACTAGCAAACCCTTGTTCTATATATATGTCATTATGTCTAGGGTTAAGGGGTGGTCGGCAAATTTACATTCAGAAGATATGCACGGCTAGAGAGGGAGAGAGCAAGGCGTCCCGGTGGAAATTCCCTTTCATAGCCGAGACCACCTACTTTGGCGAATTGCTGCTATTGATCTTGCTCACTCCAAAATCCAAGCGATTGATCGTCCGTTGTCTAGACCAAGAGCAAGTCAATCCGCAAAGCATAATCACATTTTTGTGGCCGACCCGGTCAAAAGTTCGAGCTCGACATCCAAGTTTCGTGCAAATTCGATTAGCGAAGCTGATTTTTGGTTCAAGGTAAAAAATTTTAGTTCATTGAATATTTACTTACCTAATTGACCAACTTGCATACTTGGCCGAGCGTTCTCGCATATTTTGTATATATATATATATATATATATATATATATATATCATGGGATATTATTAATTGTGGACCGTTTGTCTTTGCACTAAAAGGCGAAATTTCTGAATGTGCTCGATTGTGATTCTTGCATAAGGATTTCTAGACATCCATTCACTGTTGTTGCAATTTTCGAAATCTAAATATGCATAGTTTGGAATGTTGTTCTTGATTGGAGACTCTAGTCATCATGGACGTTTTTCTTGGTCAACTTGCATCTTGGTTTGCACGTTCTAAAAATTAATTGGATGATCGTGACTACGAGCAAATAAAATCATAGCACTTAATTAGCAGGTATTTTAAATCTTCGAAACCGATAAGGGGATACCTAATCTGAGTTCTCTAAACTTGAAGCTAATTTTGTGATTATGTGGGATATCCTCGGTTTTGGGTGGAGTTGTCGAATATTGGATGACTTTTGTGATGCAAGTTTCAAGCAATTTCAAATCTTAAATCATACCCTGAGAATATTGTGCATGCATCAAATTTCGAAATATTAAATATGTTTGCGTCCTGTGAATATACTTTGGGGAAATATTTGATATGTCTTTGTATTCCAAGTTTGCATTAATCTTATCCTTGAGATATTGTGCGCATCATTCGAAGTATTCAAGATATCTCGTATTCAAATTTGGAATTTTCGGAAATCTAAGCATATCGGATAAGTCTATATCTCATTCGAATTATATCTTTTAAACTTGGGAATTATCTCGATAACACTTTGAAGATCTCGATAGATAACTTTTCTTGAATTAAAAGATATCAATCCTTTGTGGATAGGAGCTTATCTCCTTGCAAATTCCGGAATCCCCTAAGGATTTTCGAAAATTCAATAAATATTTGCATATTTTTAAACAAAACTACCTATAATATATGCTCCCTAGTGCCTAGTCCCATCGAAAAATTAAATCACACGCCACGTCCATGATCTTATGGAATGGGATGGTGATTTAAATATAGAAATTCATATTTTGCCCTTTGGCGATAAGGAACGTTGTATTTCTATATATTTGTTCAGTATCTTGCCTCGAATCCTTGAGGATGTAGAGATAAAATCTCGCTCCGGCCCGGATCTTCGGGAATGAGAAGATTTATCGAAAAATTCAGAATTAAAGGTATATTATGGGCATTTTTGTTTAATTTTGTTCAAATCCATTAAAAGAAATTCGAAAAAAAAAAAAAAAAAAAAAAAACATCCAATTCATATAAACCAATCAAAAAGACATTTTCATGAAATTGGTACCGAAATGGTACTAATTTTTTAATTAACGTAACCAAGTCCCCGAACTCAATTTCTCGGTTCGTAGAGATAAAATAGTTCTCTCGCTATTTTATATGGGTTTCTAATCAACCTATCTTAAATGATTAGTAACGACTCCTAAATTGAAAATCAAACCTAAGTTGCGAATTGGTAGGGCTTGGGAGAGTCCGCATTGAGTTAATTCGTCTAATTAACTTAATAATCCATTAACCTTGATTTTTTTTAGGTCGCGACTAGCTTCACGCTGGGTTCTTAGACAAGTACATCAAGACTGAAATTTGTGGTGAGTAACCAATAAGAGAGCATCTCTACCGGCAATTCATAAGCTTGCGCACTAACAATTTTGACATAAAACCAAGCTTTAGCATGTGATTCATTTGATCTTATGCGAGAAAATGCTCTCGTTCGGTATTCGATCTTCCGCAAGATCCTTACAACGAGCTTAACGTAAATCATACATAATCTTACTCTATCTTTTAGAAAAACACTCGGATTTGGATGCCCTCTCGCTTGTTTTTCTTGGAAATGGAACTTATGAAGCTGCGTTTTGCTTTGTTTCCTGCAAAGGAACGCAAAAGGGATTTATATGGACTTTATCTATTTGTACCGTGCGCAAGGCCAACGGATCTCTTCGATGATGGGCTTGAATTTCTCGGTCATCTTCGAACACCAAAGAAGATGAGTCGATACGGGACCGTCATCCCGAGCAAAATGGCCCGATTAGTCCACTTGGAGTAACCCATTTTCACTTGCCAATTGCCATATGTCCCTCAATATATCTTTGCCGCTAATAAAGCGTTCCTCGATTAAGGGATTTTCGGAAGTGTTAGCCCTTCGAATTCATTCTTGTACAGGCCTTGATATGGATATTTGTGGAAAGATAGGTAATAGAGGGGATATCTCTATAAGATCTTTGGAAGATCATTCGGCAAGCCAAAGAAACCGCCATCGTGTATCATTAATCCTTGGATTCCCGCACTGTCATTAGTCCCATGAGGAAATTCAGCATGACACTAGTGACAATCATCATCAAGCTCTCTATCGGCACCATACAGGCAAAAAGAGTCGACGCGAAGTATATGAAGTGCTCGAGGCTTCTCTGAAGTCTTGCAAGATAGTAAGTGATGGCTCCGGGGGATTAGGGAAATGATAAGCGAGAAAGGCATGGATGACGGGGCATTGCCAAGGACAAATGCACTTGTTTTGTAATGTCCATTTAATCTTTCCCTCTCAAACACCTATGCAAAGAAAAGGATCGCAAGGGAGGAAAGTCGCACTTGAATCATGAAGTTGTGTAGTCTCCTAGAGGTTAAAATTACTATTTCCCTACATTCGGATCCTCCCCAAAGGAAGGGAAACCCCCGATCGCCAATATTGTCAAGAATGGAGCAACAAACATGAGCATTGAACCTCGGCCTGAATTAAGCAATTAAATTACATTTTTTAGTCTATTAATATCATCAAAGATAACCTCCTTTTGATTGAAACTTGGTAAAAGAGACTAAAAAACTATAAACATCATCTTGATTGTAGAGATAGAGCTTACTTGAATCGAACTATAACCAGAGCCAAGATGTCGTAGAAAAAGGTGCCTAAACCAAATCCTAAGGCGATGTATATGATAAGACCCATCCAAGTAGTATCCTAGATCCCTATACATATTAATGAAAGACCTTCTTGTAAGGGCAGGGAATTGGGTGAAGAAGCAAGCTTGGCCCTCTTTGTCTAGTACCGTCCTGTCATTCTTGGACAAGTATCATAGAAAACATTAACATTCACTAATACCAATATCTTCTCTTTATAGATTTGATAAAAGTGCTTTGTCATATAACTTACTTGTCGACATATCTCGGATATTTGTCGTTGAATTTGCCTACGGGTATTAGACTATATATAAGAGCTTACAAGCAGCTTAATCACTTCCTCCGTGCTTTTCTTTCCTCCAAAACCTCGCTCGATGTCCTAGTTATAAAGAAAAATTCTAGTTGTGATCAAGGCGAGCAAGATAGCCATGCCCTTGAACTCAAATTGATTGCTTGGGAAACTTCACCCTCATACCTCATCAAAATCGGTGTTGATAGTCCTAAGGTAGTGATCGGATGGATTTTGCAAACTTGGACATGAGAAACCATTCGGTGCAAAGAACTACATTGTATAGAATTCAATGTTCATTCATTCTCGTAATCACCTTTACTAGTTACTACAAGAAAAGATTTAGGTTATGCACAAACTATAACGTACTGAGTTGCTTCACTTTGGAAAGACCAAAATAGGCGGTTCTTCGCGAGAGAGAAGGCACAAACACTTGAAAAGCTCAAACGCTTTCTTTCTTGGGCTGATGAATAGATGCTAACATCGTCATCTTATTTTACTCAACGGGAGTAACTATTCGTCTCACAACGTAGTATGATGCAGCGATGTTGAGGTTGCTTGTGGGCTCATCGAGGAAGAGAAGCTTGAGACAAGTCAAGATCTCCAAGCAGATCTTGAACCTCCTCTTTTGGCCATTCTTTGGGGCCTCTGTTTCCCCAACCTCATATTCTTGTGTCAATGGCATCGTGAAGACCCATCTCTTTGATCGTGGTGTCTCCGCTCTTTGTTTCTTCTCCAAGAGAGGCATTGAGTGCGGGAGCGGAAGTTGAGCCGACAAGTATATGGCTTCTATCATGGTTAGTGTCCATGTTAGGACATCATCCCGAGTCACATATGCCAGCGGGGAGGTAATAAGAGTATTCAACTTTGTTTACCTACTTTCGAGTTTTTCGGGATGTAGCCCGTGATTTCGCATAGTTTTAGGCGAAATCATAGCAAAATGGCTCAATTCGGTTCGCTTTTTCTTTTGTTTTTTCAATTATGTAAAGATAGAGGCAAAGATTAAGGTATGATACTCTTTCCCTTCTAAAAGAAAAGAAATAACCATCCCTATTGCTTAATCTATTAATATCACGTTGTGCTTGATCAAGATCGAGCGAGCCAGGCATTTGATTTCCTTTCTTGAAGTCCCATATGCCGGGGGCTTTTTCCTTTCATTAAGAAGAATTTGTCCGGTTCGCTTTGTCTTTCCGCTTAGCCTCCCTACACAAGTAATCTAGTTAAGCCATCATGTATATGTTTTTCTTGGGATTACGTTGTATATTTCTTTGTAAATGAAGATGAAGCTACTCTCTACTTTAAGGTGAAATACTTGTCATAATAGTGATATGAGCAAACACTTAGATAACTCATGACGAATTATGAAAAGTACTATGAAGATGCATGATGCTATCAACTGCCTATGCTATCAATTGCCGATGCTATCAAGAATAGTGAACTTGCCACGACCGGACGGCCCCATGATAGTCAAGACCTCGCCGGGCCGAGCGCAGCCTGTCAACCCTTGAAGAATGGATATGCCGCGATCGTCACACACGGATCTTCCCATGTCGGTGAAATTGTTCCTCCCTTCGGCTGGCGATTGCTTGTCCCGACCCATCCGAAGCAAGATCTACCCCACCTTCTTTAGGCTCCATCGACGATCCGCGAACTCATCTCCCGGGGAAGTTACACAACTCCCTGTTGGAAAAATGTTAGATAACGTATAAAAATAAAAATCGTAGGAAATATATTAGAAAAGACAAGAAAATAAGAACAAATTAGGTGAGGCGTGCGGCATCGTCCTTAAAGATAATTCCGTCCTTGAATACAAAACTCGGTGCGTAAAGCTTCTAGCGGCTATCCTCACAAGATATAACGGACCTTCTTCTATACTGCATGCTTGAATATTAGAAGGAACATGAACAACGTTATGTGCATAACGCAACAAGAAAAGCAAGCTTTTAGAAGGAAAAGAATCTCTCTTTGTAAATTTGTTGTATAGTGAAGATTGTCTTTTGAAGTTTTATTTTTATATGCAACCAAAAAGAGCCGTTAAGAAATAGCCGTTAGGAAAGAACCGTTAAGAAAAACTATTACAAGACCATTAGTAAACAATTAGAAAACTAACCGTTAGAAAAACCGTTATATGTCCGTTGAGATTTGACCGTTAGAAAACCGTTATACGATCGTTAGAAAACCGACCGTTGGAAATATTGATGACTAATTATTACCGTCATAATTTTATCAAAACTGTTGTAGAGTAATGTTTCAAAACTATTGAAATATCCAACAATCCCCCACATATTTCAAAAAATTTTGAAAAGAAAAAAAAATAATCTTTGGGTTATTGGAGCATAATGCATCGAATTAATGCTTGTTAGGCTATGAACCACCCTAGAAAAAATGAAATATAACTCATAAAATCATTGGTGAAGTTTTAAACTTCTACGAACCAAGAATTTCTGTTTGTGAATTATAATTTTCACCAATTTCATTACACTCCCACAAGATTTGTTGTTCGATGCGGTTTTGCGCTAATAGGCCATGCGTGTACTTAGTTAATTCATAAGTGCTCTAGAGATTATCGTCAATAATTTTCATAGGAGCGGCCTCACTCTACACTTATATAGGTAATTCTATCAAGTATATTTCGCAACTTAATACATCACTAATAATGGCTATGGAATTCATTAAGAGCTTGGCTCAACCTCTTTTCCTTGCATACTTGCACTATTCTCATCTTAGGAGGGACATAAATTTTATAATGCATTACAAGATCAACAGGTGACTTGTTATTACCCATATGAACCTAATCCATGGGATCGCCAATCACATAGGTTGAGCTACCATCACCGTTGATTTTATTCAACTGGCTTGTCCCATTCTCCTTGATGAATAGTCAAAGGATTGGCCAAATTCACTTTGACTTCCTATAACCAATGGACATAATTCCATCTGTAAGCAATTGCCGTACCACTTCACGTTTCAAGTGTATGTGTCTCTTTCTACCATAGAAAGTGCCATTCTTTGCACTAGGTATTGTCACTTGGCAATCACAATGCATAGACATGTAAAGTATCGGTTTCATACCATGTTCGAGGAACTTGAGTAGTTCTCGAATTACCAAGATAAATATATTTTTCTCCTTCTTCTCCTATTAAAGTGTAAGAGGATGAAACATTATGTTTTCACATATATGCTTGGTAGCAGCTTAGTCTACCACTCATCTTTTTCACATTGGCCACAATATTGACTTAAGAAATGACCGCAATAATTTCCGTCATTAGAATCATCTACTTTAGCCAAGTCAACTTTTAGTTTAGTAGGATTTTCATTTCCCACACAATATTTTGTTTGGCTGAGTTTCAAACTACAAGTATCTCCACCAAAGGTTAACACATATCAAATGGTAGATTTTGTCTCATTCGAATCTAATTTTGAGTTGGCATCATAGTATCCTTATGATACAATGGAAAATCCACAACATAAAAATTCTTGATTATATCATAGCAAGGCATCCCAAGAGTTGGGAACATAAGCTTTTAGCCATGCCTCCATCTCATATTGTCGGACTAGGAAATAATCTCGATAAATGAGGCGTCCCTAACAACGGAAAATATCAATTGAAAGAGAATAATAGCCCATGGCTAGAGCTCATATCATATACAAATATTCACTATGTCATAACATGTAATATGACTTATATTTACATCATATCAAACAAATAAAATGTGCACGTTCATGTTCATGTCAAAAAACGAAACGATGTCAATTATATACGTTTATCTCCAAGTGCATCACTATTAATCTCAATTACAATCTACCGGACTACTTTATTTGTTGAAAAATAATAGATCAAGCAACATATTTCCACTGAATCAAACAGCATTTTCCACCAAATAAAAGACATTTACCAATACGCACAACTTATTTCGACCTAGAAAACAACTCGACGCTATAAAGCTAGACATATGTTGTTCTTGCTATTCTATAAATTTGACGACACAATCCAAGAAAGGAACTTCCACAATGTTGACAATGAAAATCATAAAGAATCACATTCCATTTGTATAGCGAAAGCAATGAAGGTTAAACCCCCCAATAGCAAGAAGGCGATAGCATAACTAATTTCGCCTTGGGGATCACATTTTATAGAAGGTCTAATGATCAAAGTCAGCTCAATGAAGGCCGATACAACATACCTCCACAATTGTGCCACTTAGAATCACAACGTGGTTATAAAGATTTTTCCAATAAGGAATTCCAAAATGTGTAAGCATCCTCCATAAAGCGCATAAAACAACAAATTTATGAAATATGCTTGACTCGATCAAATCAAATTCGAAGAGAACACACATGACAAGGATTAAACAAAAATTGGCTTACATGACATCAAATTTCAAAAATTGGAATGAAAAGATGACGAGCTATGTGTATGTTCATCGACTTCATGTGCTAGAGCAATGATCCAAAAAGCTTGACCTCATTCGTTAACGAAAAACTTAACCAATTACCATAATCAAGAGAGAATTCACTTACCCGAATCAGTAATATCGTTATCCGATTAATCATTCTACTCCTTCTCCCCATCGGTGACCTTGCCATGCTCCCGTCGTAATTACTATCCATCGCTTTCTCGTGTGGAGTTATTGCACAAACAACAACCAAAGTTCGCCCATGATTTTGCTTAGCAATTGTGCGACGACACCAGCCGACATCTAATGTACGATCCATTATCCGCATGACTTTTTCCCTATCTCGTTAGCTAAGGCAAAAGCCCATAGCGCAAGAAACCCTTCTCCAGGGGGTCTCTTCATATCAACAATAACTTTACTAGTGCGCAACTCCAAGAGAACAACACCATCATTGTACACATCAATTGCCGCGATGGCAATTCGAAATCCATAAGGTATTATCATTAAAATGTTGGAAAAATATTAGATAACATATATAAAAAAAATTAGGAAATATATTGGTAAAGACGAAAAAATAAGAACAAATTGTTCGAGTCGTTCAAATACTATCTTTAAGGATAATTCCGCCTCTCGGAGTACGAAACTCGGTGCGTAAGACTTCAGTGGCTATCCTCCCATGATATAACAGGCCTTCTTCTATACTCCGCACCGAATATTAGAAGGAACGTGAACAACGTCATGTGTATAACCCAACAAAAAAAAGAAAGCTTTTAGAAGAAGAAGAATCTCTCTTTGCAAATTCGTTGTATAGTGAAAATTGTCTTTTGAAGTTCTATTTTTATATGCAGCCAAAAGAGAGCCGTTAAGAAACAAGAGTTAGGAAAGAGCTATTAAGAAAATAGTTACAAGATCATTAGTAAACAATTAGAAAACTTACCGCTAGAAAAATGTTATACGTCCGTTGGAAATCCGAACCGTTAGAACCGTTATACGATCGTTAGAAAATCGACCATTGGAAATATTGATGGCTAATCATTGCCGTCATAATTTTATCAAAACCATTGTAGAATAATGTTTCAAAACTATTGAAATATCCAACACTCCCTACCTCCATCCGCGAACCGGGCGATGATGAAGCCATGGAAAAGTCTAGTGCCCTTTTGTAAAATATATCAACTGGAATGTGTTAAGAGAGAGTGGAAAAGAATTAAAATGCAAATGGGAGGGTTGACGGACATACATGCGTGATGATTGATGCATACAAAAGTATCTAATTTGAAATAAGGACAGACAACCGAGCTCCTTTTTTTTGTATTTTTTTTTTTTTTGGCTCCTTAGCCGCTTAGCTTAGTACAGACGTTCATGTGAGGAGAGAGAGAGAGAGAGTAGAGAGTAGAAAGAGAGCAGGGGGAAAGTGAGGCCAAACATGGGAGATGACTCCTAAACAAGCGCAGCTAAGTCGATCCAAGTCCAAATGGAATGGGACAAAAGGTTATGTCAAAGTTCGACCATTCATCATGCATCGACCGATCGGTATACAACATTCCGACGCTTGTATTGTTGTGGCGATAACGTGGATCTCGGAATCCATGCTGGCCATTTCTTGGTGGTGGTTATCCAGGACATCTTGTGCATCTTTTTGATAGGATCTAAGCAAATTGCCATTTATATCTACTTTTGTTGTTTTGTGTTTAGGCGTCTCTGCCAGCGGGAGGCTGCTAATATTAAGGGTGCAAGTGGTCCTAGCGAGCCGGGCTTTCGTTGAAATATAAGCTCGGCCCATATTTCGGGTGCGGACCGAATTGGACTGGGCCGGTTCGATTCAGGTGGGCACAATGCGAAGCCTCAACGTTTTTTCGTTTATTTATTTATTGTTTTTTCCGAAAAAGGGATCAGAAATCCTCGTTCCGGCTATCAAAAGGCGTATCATCTAAGGCAGGTGGGACTGTCAGTATCAACATTATCAGGAGGAAGGTTCCAAGGCTAATAAAAAAAAATATATTCTACCAAAATTGCCCTCGCTTATAATTTATTATTTCAATATTGCCCTGGCTACTGATCATCTTCAACATGAAGATCCGGAGCTGGACGGACGTCCACGGGATCGGGTCGCCAGGGGGTCACGTGGCCTCGGCGGCCCTCCGCCGGTGTTCCTCGGCTTGTGTCGCGCAGCCTCGGCTACCTCCGAGTCGCCTCGATGGTTAATCTGCAGTGATGAGGGTGGCATGCCACGGCCTACCTTGACTTTGGCTAGACCCGGCAAATTAGCACTTTTTGGGCTTGCTTAAAAAGTTGTCGAATCAAGCTTGAATTAGGCAAGTGGGGTTTTTCTCATTCATTTTTTGCTTTGTTTTGTTTTGTTTTGTGTATTAATTCTTGAGGAATTTTCCTTTCTAGCGTTAGAGATGGATAATAGGAGGGTTTTAGAGGTTGATGGATCAGTTTCCTCCTCACAGTCCTCGAGCCACCCGGTCTCCTATGATGTTGACTCCTCAGATTAGCCCCTGTTTATTCCTTGTTCTGTTTCTGGATTGATTTAATTTTGTGATTTTCTCCCCTTTGGAGGGTGCTGGATGTTGTCTCAGTAAATTGAAAATTTGTAGCAGTTTTCGTGTTTGTGATTTATAAATGGGTCTTAATTTTCTTTATATGTCATATTTCCAACTTTTCTCTCTCTTACTTTTGCTTTGTCTCTACGGAGCACGTAAGTCTTAATTTGATTAAGCAGTGGATTTCTGTTTGGTAGAGATTTTGCTTTGGATAAAAGTATGTGGGTGAGCTGAGTAGTTTTTGTGATTGTTGAAAGGCTGGTTGGGTAGACAACTATGGTTAATCGTTGACTTGATAAACACTTAGAAAGATATTTCAGGATATAGGATTGATGGCGTATCCCTCTTTTTACGTGTGTTTTTTTTTTAACCTTCAAAATTGCTTTACACAAAATATATATCAATCAAACTCTATTTGGTTTCGACAAATCCACATTCATTCAAGGGATAATGACATAAATAGTCCCTCAACTTTGATCTAATGTGCATTATAATCCTTAAACTTTAAATTTGTTCAATATGATCCTTAAACTTTAGCCTAATGTTCAATATGATCCATGAACTTTTAGTTTGTTCAATGTGGTTCTTAGACTTTTGCTATATGTTCATTATAGTCCATGAACTATATGAAAAAATTCAATATAGTCCTTCCATTAATTTAATATCGTGGACAATAATGAATATTTTTATATAGTTCATGGACTAAATTGAACATTTACTAAAAATTCAGGGACTACATTGAATAAGTCAAAAGTTTAGGGTCAAATTGCACATTAGGTTAAAGTTCAAGGACTATATTGAATAAATTAAAAATTTAGGGATCACATTGCATATTGGGCCAAAATTTAAGGATTATTTATATCATTTTTCCTTCATTCAAAGATCCTTTGGTTTAGGGTCTTACGTTTCTCAAAGCCCACCTAAATGAAGCCCAAGAAAGTCATGAACAGTATAGTCTCTCTTCTCTTGCTCGTTGCTCCACTGATAGGGTGAAATCCAGAGCGTCTACAAACCCCATTGATAGCAAACGAAGATACTCAAATTAGTTTGCATCTTTGGATGCGTTTGTTTCATAAAAAGATGAATTTATTTTTCAGAAAAACGGTTAATTGAATCTTTTTTCAAAAGTGTATGAATGAAAAATATTGTTTGCGGATTTTTTTTAATATAAATTGTTATCGTTATTACAAATATCTATTATTGACCAGCTATTGAAAGCAATATGAACTACCTTTTTCAGGATTTTTTTTATGAATAATTCATTGACCACGAAATAAGCGGAGCCTTAGAATCACTTTCGTAGAGTAATTTGGCCAAATCATCATGTCTTCATCATCTTTCCGCTCCACACTGAACAAAAATCAAGCTATTCGATTTTTTCGAGGTCTCGATCTATATTTTTTTTTTCCTTCCCCGGCGAATACACAAAGCCATTGTTCTCGTGAAATTCTCGCCTATATTTGCTTCAAGGTGAATTGAATTCCCTTAGCCAGTCAATGTATGGACCTTACATGAGACTCACCGCATGTCCAATCATGTGACTCTATCTACGCATCGTTATGCACAAGACTTTTGCCCTTACAAGACCTTAACACTCGAGAGGGATACGTCGATGTAGTAACGAGAGCTTGCATGACTTGAGCTCCGGGATATGTCGAGGGAACAAGGGTAAACTACCCTTCACTTAAAAACTACCCCTGGGCCCAATTCCTACAGTACCACTACTAACGTATGTATTGAGTATTGGGCCGAATGGGCCGCCGGTCCAAACCGGACATAAAGTCGGTTCTTCCATTGTTCGCGAACCTTCATTAATATAAACGTCATATCCGCAAATCAGCAATTCATTTTCCGCCTTCTCTCTCTCTCATCACGGGCACTGAAGGTTTCTAACACCCAATCCCTAGCAGGTGAGTCCCTTCTCTCTTTCTTCTCTCTCTCTCAATCGCTGTCGTTCTACCTTCACTCAGGTCGATAGATTTTTGTCGATTTGGCTTTCAGTTGCCGAGACAAGCGACTCAACTTGCACCCACCATTCGATTCTAGGGTTTTCTTTTACCTCCCCCCAAAAGCTTAGAGGAGATTCAAACCCGGATCAACCATGGCGACGCTGGATCCCGAGATTGCGAGGGTCCAAGAAGAGAGGAAGAAGATGGAGCAGCAATTAGCCTCTCTCAGCGCCGTCACCTACGACACCGACCTCTATGGCGGCACGGACCGCGATGCGTACGTCAGCTCTATCGCCGTCAACGAAGAGGAGGAGAACCTCGAGGGCATGGACTCCGAGGTCGCTCGGAAGCTTGCGTCCTACACCGCCCCAAAGTCGCTGCTGAAGGAGATGCCTCGCGGCGGCGAGGAGGATGACGGCGGATTGGGATTCAAGAAGCCGCAGAGGATCATCGACCGTGAGGACGATTATCGCAGGAGGAGGCTGAACCGGGTCATTTCGCCTGATCGACATGATGCCTTTGCCTCGGGGGATAAGACTCCGGACGTGTCCGTGAGGACTTATGCGGATGTGATGCGAGAAGAGGCGTTGAAGAGGGAAAAGGAGGAGACGCTTAGGGCTATCGCCAAGAAGAAGAAGGAAGAAGAGGAAGCTGCAAAGGCCGGGCCGGGGAAGGAGACGGAAGCTGCTCCAGCACAGAAGCGAAGGAACAGGTGGGACCAATCGCAGGACGATGGTGGTGCTGCAAAGAAGGCAAAAGCTGGTTCTGACTGGGATATGCCTGATTCGACACCTGGAATTGGGCGTTGGGATGCGACCCCTACACCTGGAAGAGTCGGTGATGCCACGCCTTCAGTGGGTCGGAGAAACCGGTGGGACGAGACCCCTACGCCCGGACGGCTCGCAGATTCAGATGCAACTCCTGGTGCTGTGACTCCTGGAGCGACTCCAGCTGGTATGACTTGGGATGCCACGCCCAAGCTGGCCGGTATGGCCACACCAACCCCGAAAAAGCAGAGATCAAGATGGGATGAGACTCCGGCCACCATGGGGAGTGCTACGCCAATGGCGGGTGCTACACCTGCAGCTGCTTTCACACCAGGGGTAACTCCTGTTGGAGGTGTCGATCTTGCTACGCCTACTCCCGGGGCAATTAACTTGCGGGGGCCAATTACGCCCGAGCAGTATAATTTGTTGAGGTGGGAGAAGGATATTGAGGAGAGGAACAGGCCGTTGACGGACGAGGAGCTTGATGCTATGTTCCCTCAGGAGGGGTATAAGATTTTGGAGCCACCAGCATCTTATGTCCCTATTAGAACGCCAGCGAGGAAGCTCTTGGCAACACCTACGCCATTGGGCACTCCACTCTATCAAATTCCAGAAGAGAATCGTGGGCAGCAGTTTGATGTTCCTAAGGAGGCGCCCGGCGGTCTACCCTTCATGAAGCCAGAGGATTATCAGCATTTTGGGGCACTGTTGAACGAGGAGAATGAAGAAGAGCTGTCTCCTGAAGAACAGAAAGAGCGTAAGATCATGAAACTTCTGCTGAAGGTGAAGAATGGTACTCCGCCACAGAGGAAGACTGCGCTTAGACAGCTTACAGACAAGGCCCGAGAGTTTGGTGCTGGACCTTTGTTTAACCGTATTCTGCCTTTGCTCATGCAACCTACTTTGGAGGATCAGGAAAGGCATCTCTTGGTTAAGGTGATTGATAGGGTTCTGTACAAATTGGATGAATTGGTACGTCCTTACGTGCATAAGATTCTTGTTGTTATTGAACCTCTGTTGATTGATGAGGATTACTATGCGCGTGTTGAGGGGAGAGAGATCATTTCTAATTTGAGCAAGGCAGCTGGATTGGCTACTATGATTGCTGCTATGCGTCCAGATATTGATAACATTGATGAGTATGTGAGAAATACAACTGCTAGAGCTTTCAGTGTTGTTGCTTCTGCTCTTGGAATTCCTGCTCTGTTGCCATTCTTGAAAGCTGTGTGTCAGAGCAAGAAATCCTGGCAAGCTCGCCACACTGGAATCAAGATTGTTCAGCAGATTGCTATTTTGATAGGTTGTGCTGTTCTACCGCATTTGAAGTCTCTGGTCGAAATTATAGAACATGGCCTGAATGATGAGAACCAGAAGGTGAGAACTATTACTGCACTGTCTCTGGCTGCTCTTGCTGAGGCTGCTGCGCCTTATGGTATTGAAAGCTTTGATTCAGTGTTGAAGCCACTTTGGAAGGGTATTAGGTCACACAGGGGAAAGGTCTTGGCTGCATTCTTGAAAGCAATTGGGTTTATTATTCCTCTGATGGATGCTCTCTATGCTAGTTACTATACTAAAGAAGTCATGGTCATTCTTATCCGTGAGTTCCAGTCTCCGGATGAAGAAATGAAGAAGATAGTGCTTAAAGTGGTAAAACAGTGTGTGAGTACCGAGGGTGTTGAGGCTGAATACATACGGACTGACATTCTTCCAGAGTTCTTCAGGAATTTCTGGGTTAGAAGGATGGCTTTGGATAGGAGAAACTATAAGCAGCTCGTGGAAACTACTGTGGAGATAGCTAATAAAGTCGGTGTTGCCGACATAGTTGGGAGAATTGTCGAGGATCTGAAGGATGAGAGTGAGCCATATCGGCGAATGGTCATGGAAACGATAGAGAAGGTGGTTGCAAACCTGGGTGCCTCTGATATTGATTCTCGGCTGGAAGAGCTTCTCATTGATGGTATCCTGTACGCATTCCAAGAGCAGACTAGTGATGATGCCAATGTAATGCTTAATGGCTTCGGTGCTGTGGTGAATGCTCTTGGGCAAAGAGTGAAGCCATATCTCCCACAGATTTGTGGTACGATAAAGTGGCGATTAAACAACAAGAGCGCAAAGGTGAGACAACAAGCTGCAGATCTTATTTCCAGGATTGCTGTTGTCATGAAGCAGTGTCAGGAGGAACAACTGATGGGTCATCTTGGTGTTGTTCTGTACGAGTACTTGGGAGAGGAGTACCCTGAAGTTTTGGGCTCCATATTGGGTGCTTTGAAAGCTATTGTTAATGTGATTGGTATGACGAAAATGACGCCTCCCATAAAAGATCTGCTTCCCAGGCTGACTCCCATTCTGAAGAACAGACATGAGAAGGTCCAGGAGAACTGTATTGACCTTGTTGGTCGTATTGCTGATCGTGGGGCTGAATTTGTTCCAGCAAGGGAGTGGATGAGGATATGTTTTGAGCTTCTTGATATGCTTAAAGCCCACAAGAAGGGTATTCGGCGAGCTACGGTGAACACTTTTGGTTATATTGCTAAAGCCATTGGACCTCAAGATGTCCTTGCAACCCTTTTGAACAATCTCAAAGTTCAGGAGCGTCAGAACCGTGTATGCACAACCGTTGCCATTGCTATAGTTGCAGAGACGTGTTCTCCTTTCACCGTTCTGCCGGCTTTGATGAATGAGTATCGTGTGCCTGAGCTCAACGTGCAGAATGGTGTTCTGAAATCCCTTTCCTTTTTGTTCGAGTACATTGGTGAAATGGGGAAGGACTACATATATGCAGTGACTCCACTACTCGAAGACGCACTCATGGATAGAGATTTGGTCCACAGGCAGACTGCCGCTTCTGCCGTAAAGCATATGGCTTTGGGAGTTGCCGGGTTGGGTTGTGAGGATGCGCTTGTCCACTTGCTCAACTATGTCTGGCCAAACATATTCGAGACTTCCCCTCATGTCATAAATGCCGTTATGGAAGCCATTGAAGGCATGAGGGTGGCCCTGGGTGCTGCTGTTGTGCTAAACTACTGCCTCCAGGGGCTGTTCCATCCTGCAAGGAAGGTCAGGGAAGTATACTGGAAGATATACAACTCGCTCTATATTGGAGCCCAGGATGCTCTTGTTGCAGCTTATCCTGTGCTGGACGATGAGCAGAGCAACGTATATAGCCGACCAGAGTTAACAATGTTCATCTGAGTTACGGCTAGAAACTTTGGGATTTTGATGGCGAGGAATGGCCGGACCAACGGCTTTGGTGGGTGTCCCTTGGACTAGCATAGAGTATGCATTAGGTAGAACTGGATCATTTCCTGTACTTCTCAGTCAACGTGTCCTGTAATGGGAGCTGATTTGGAATAATAGTTACGAAACGGGCTTGGCCTTGTGTCGTGCACTATTTGTTGCTATCTTGCGAAACCTGATGTTAGTGGCTACTGGCTACTGCTGATGATGCCCTTTTATTGCTGCACTTTTGAGTTTCTTATGGAACATAGTAGTAGGAAGTTACGAAAGTTTGGATTATGTCTATTTTTATGTCCAGATTCCACCTTTCGCCCTCGATCTTGATTATAATCAAGCAGGTGCATTGAGTATTTGATTATATTTGCGAACTTTCCCGTGATTTGAAGCCGGAGGCTCATGTACGGAAACATCATAGTGACTTATTACTGGTTTTTCTGTCTATACAGCGTGATAGATTGTAGGGGAAATGTCGGCTGGGTGGCAGATGGCCTGGTCTGAAGAGGTAACCAGGAGTTCTATAATGCACCAGATTGATTGTTCAAAAACAGACCTGAGCAAGCATGCCCCGACCAGGCTGAGAAAGAATCTGTGCATGTCATGGCCTTTGCCAGCATGCCAATGGCAGGGCCGCTATTGCCTCTGAAGCCTGGCGTGGAATGATCTTTCAGGGGGCTTGCCAGAGAGCTTGTTCCAGCTCCAGTATCTGCGGAGCTCGCAGCTTCGGTTTAGTGTCTTTTGTAGGCCTCTGGATGGAGCAATCGGCAGATGAATGTTTCTTACAATTCAAGCGTTTGTTGGCCAATTCAAACGGGTTTTCTGCTCATATGTCTACCCCGCTGAGTCGCTTACGTGCTCTCCATCACTTTCGATGCTTGATTTGGGCAACCACAATTTTGGGAGGAAGTATAAACATAAATTGTTCTGCAAAGCACAACTTTGCTTTTCTCAATCTAGCTTCCAACTTTTTCCAAGTTTCACAGCCTAATTAAAAATCAGGAATATTTTCACAGCATTGAGAACAGCTAGACTCTTCTGGGGAAGAAAATGTAGGTGCCTATATCTGGTAGAGAATGTTCAATTACCCTTTTTTTTTTAGTGGAGGGTTATTTCTCTGAGCTTGTTGAACTAAACGGAGGGAAGCAAAGTGAGACTTCCAATGTAGAGGAATGGGGGATAGAGAAATAATCAGTTAAGAGTGTGGTTGGCTCGAGAACAGATTTGTTGCAGCTTCAAACATCGTCCAAGACAACCAATGAATTTGGACCCTTTGGTTTGCCTTGAATATGAACCAACCATTCATACCTACTTTGTTCTATCTAATAAATCCCACTGCAATTGCAAATAAAGATGCAACTTGCAAGAACAGAAGAACCGAATAAAAAAGCACTATAACTCGTGTTGAACTGATGACAAAAACAAGAACAACATTGAAGTCGAGCATAGTAATAAGATACGGTCCAAATGACTGAAACTTCGACATCATAATTGATTACAACTAGCCAAAGTCCCAAATCAGCTTTGGCGCCACGAGCTGATTTGGGACTGCTGCCTCTTATGATGTGAACCTAAATGATGCGACCGGTGAGACTTTTTTCCTCCAGAAACTCACATATACACCGGTTGTCCTTCTTTAAATTGTTATGGCGACATAAGGCCCCCCAGCCGCTAATCCAAGTGCGGCCATCCTTCCAAACCCCGACCCTCCCTCTCCAAGTCCTTCCGGGGGTATCTTGGAACTCAACATCTTGAGGTAACTTGAGTACATAATCGCTTAGTACAATGGACGGGACGTGCTGCAAAGAGACAAGTGAATGCAACGAGGACCGTCGGTCAATAATTCTAACCCGAAATCTCCATTTTTAAAAAATAGGTATTCTGTGATGATCATTCTATAGAGCAAGAAAGAGTGTCATTGCAGCAAATTGACCTATTGCGGGTCCATGGAGGCAAGAGAAAAACATTCATAACAAGATCACACTTCAAGAGGATATACTATGAAAGACGAAAAGTAGGATCGAAGAGCAAGCATACCAAGCGAGAATGTCTAAGAGCTCGGATCCTCATAACGAAGTACAGATTTTTCCTGTCAATGTACTTCTCCACATCGACAGGATCTTCATCAGCAGCTTTACTCTCTCCAACGTTCCCTGTGTATCAGATAAGACAGAGAGTAGAACAAATTAAGAAAGTCATTGCTTAGAAGCTCCGTACATCCAACATAATCGAAATGCGCTGACAATTACAGAATCTTGAATGATTTCTATTACTTTCTTTTTTTGACCGTTTCCTCCTGCCTTCATGTTCCTCCTCCTCCTCCTCCTCGTAGTTCTTATCATCGTTGCTATCGCGCTCCTGGATTTCACCTTCTTCTCCTACCTCTTCAGGGAGGGCACACTCTTTCTTCTCGCACGTGGAGGGCCCATAGAGAACAACACTGAAGACACCGTGACTCCGGGATGAGAACACCATGCCGCTCGAGCAGGATCTCTCCCAACAGTGGCCTGTCTAGCCACGCCAGGAAACCTCTAGGAACGCGCTGCAATGAACAACCATATGGGAGTCACGAAATAGAACAATTTGTTTAGTTAAGAACAGTTCATAAGAGAGAGAGAGAGAGAGAGAGAGAGAGTTATCCTACCATTCTTTGAGAGCTGTATTCTGGCCTGTACACTTTGAAGAAATCTGGGATTTTTCCGTGAACATTCTCCATCTTCATTTTTTAGCAGGCAGAGGGGTGTCGATATCCTAAAAGTTTAATGTAGGCTAGCTTAGAGAATTTCAGTGAATGCGATGTCACTCTGAATCTCGAAAACCATGCGTGAAACACATTTTCATCCACAATTATTTTACTACTTAAGGCCAAACTTGCGATCGGTTAACACGGAAAACATTTTTTTTTAGTAATGATAGAGCCATCAAACGGGTGGATCGAGTCGAAAATGGTCCGACCCAAATTAATTCATTTAAACTGTTTTGACCCATTTTATTCCATGCAAATTTAGCGACCCCTACTCAGCTTTACTCGGAATCCATTTTTAATAACTTTTCTCCTTAAATAGTTGCCTTTGAAGAATGGGAGACTCCATGGACCAGTTAGTGAGGGAGCTCATGGTCTGGGTTATGGCCACTGGCCAGTGGCGTGACTTTGGTGCGAGAAGTCCGGCCTAGGGCATCCATAAATTATGAAACGGCTTTGGACTTCGGTTTTAGGTTAAATATAGACAAGAGATCTCAATGTATTGGACTTGATGTAAGCCTAACAATTCTCTCCTACCAAAAGGAAATCCCTATTAGTTTATCTTCTTTTGATCATTTTCGAAATTATACATCTTCATTGACGAGCAAGTCACAAATTTATTACACAATAACATACTTTCGAGCAATTATTGCATTATCAATTATATTTCTCATTGAAAGGACGAATACTCGAATTCAAATCTTAAATTGTCAGTAACGGGAGAGCATTTAAATCGTCTTCAAAATGATCATAGCTAAAGATCAACACAACAAACAAGACTGATCAACTAAGCTTACCAACAAAAGAGACGACCCTTGCTTAATCAGCTTCAACCTCCCATCCCACTGACCCTCTCGGAGGAGAACTGCGACGGGTGAATCGTCACGTTATCCTCCAAACAAACCAGCTCCGCGCCCTCAGGCTCACGTGACTAGCTCGTCTTGGCACTGTCACTCCGCTCCATGCTTATCGATCCCTGAACGCACAACAGGCCGCGAATCATCAAACGACCAACAATCCGGTGCGGACGAGTCCGGATTGCAAAGTTCGGTGATCGTGATACCAAATGCGGATGTCAAACAACGACTGAGAAAAACGAAAAGTGGAAATGAAAAAGCAAAAAGAAGGAATCCGACGAGGACTGAGAGCGATTGCCTGAAGCTGCGAAGCGGCGTAGAGAGCTCGGTCTCTCGCACCGCTTAGGGTTTTCGCAGGAGATTCTTGTGGAAGAGATCGATGGGGAAAGTGGGAGTTATCTAATTCGCGATCTGTGGATGGAAGGCGAGAGAAGAGAGGAGGAAGGACTTGGACCTCTTGACTTGGGTTGAAATAACAAGAAAGGTTTCTTCCTTGCAAGGCAAGCCTACTCTCGAAAGCCTCGGATCATTCTCTCCTTTTGTTTGATCACAACATTCGATCAGGAAAAGTGCAGTGAAACTAATAACCGACACACGAACCAAACACTTCAGTTCGGGTTGACACAGGCAGAGCAGAGCAGAGGAAGGCACGAACCAGAAGCTCTCGGTTCTCCGTCCTGCTTTGGGAGTTGTCGTTCTTTCTCGTTGTTGGCAAGTCTCTGTCTTCCTCGCTCTTGGATCTATAACGAGAGCCGGCGGTCGATTTTTGGTGGCCCATGATGGTGAGGTGAGGTCAGAGCAATTTGTGGGTTTTCTTGATGCCCGTTCTGGTTTCTTACATGTATGTCACAGGTCCTTTCTCAAAGAGATTGTCAAGCTCATGCGCGCGGGCAAAATGGTAGTCAAAGTGAAGGTTCTTGCTTTACTGTCAAAACAGAGGGGGAGGCTAATGCGTCGGTCGCACCATCAATGCGTTACTTACACATCAATTCTAATTTCCTCTCTTTCCTCCACTCAATGAGAGTGACTTTGTTCCATTTACGAACGTCATCAATTTTCCTTTCCTCCTTTTCTCCGCCTAAAGCCATGAATTGAAACTAAAGGAAACGAATTGTTAGCTATAACAATTGCTGCACGCACCGCACTGTGATAATTTTTCTGTCTCCTACAGACAATGACTCAGCTTTCTTTACATCAATTTAGGCTCTCCCCATGCTCAAACCCGTCTCTTTCGGCCAAAATGGCAGGAAGGTTTCTTTAAGAACATAACACAACGTTGGATGTTCTCAAACGCAGTTCAGCTTGAGGTAAAAGAAAAGAAAAAGAAAAAGAAAAGAGATGTAGTTGAGCTGTCTAGTCGGGTTCCCATATGAGGAAGCTGAAAGATAACGCGTGTTGCACGCCACTTATTGCAGATTCTCGGGAGGGATGGCCACTATGTCTTTTAAGGAGACTTTGGTCTGGCAACACCACCGGCACCAACCCCTTGACAATAAAAGAAACTCATGTTTTGAATTCAAGGGAAAAACAATGTTTTGAATCCCCGTCTCAATAGGCTCAATACGCTGTTTGCTAAGGAGATTGAAAAATCTAAGGAAAGAATCTGGTTTTTACGCAACTCGGGAGGTTGTATTCCTGTCTACTTCGGTTTTTCCATAGGCCTTTGAAAAGAAGTGGTATTTCCTCAACCCAAAAGTTTTCTTCCACACCGTTGATCTTTGCCCCCATTTTAACATGGTCTTAGGTGGAGTTTGTCTTTATGACCCCTGTGGATGGAGATTTTAAGCAGTTTGGGTTGCAGACTTATCGGACTCGATGGCACTTCTCATTCCTTTCTGCCGCTGTTCTCTCAATCTTGTGCCAAGTCTTTCGACCCTCAACCGCGACGATTTCATGGTGGATTCTGCTCTGTGCAGTCAGAACAAAAACCATTTGATGCAAATTCTGAACCCTTCGATACTTGGTAGTGCCAAAGAAGAAGGGAGAATCCCATACTACAAAACAAGCCAAAAAAATGCGCCTAGTCGTCAGGGCGGTGCCGGTGACTGCCCGTGGTGCAGGGTTTGGGCTGGTTTAGGATTGGCAAGAATAGTCCTAAGATGAACCCCAGTGAAAAATGATCATTATGAGTTGATACAAATGAATAAAAGACGTCAGTAGATCCGTCAATATGGGTCAATGACCCATTTTTGTTTATAAAAGACTGAATAAAAATGGATTCAAAAAATGAAGATTGAATTAGATGAGTAAAAAATGGGTCACACACTTAAATTCAATTTCGACCCATTTTTGACCCAAGAGGAATGGACTTAGGCCTGCAGCTCCCACAACTTGTAAATGGGCCTCAAAGACTCAACTTGATTTTTATTATTTTTTTTAATTTTCTATTTTTATAAGTAAAAGAAAGAAATCAGAAAAAAAAAATTAAAAATATAAAAACTGTTGGTGAAATCTCGCCTCCGTCGACCGCCAGCTGCCGTTTGCTGCCGCCGCCGATCACCGTCTGCCGACGTTCGCCTTTCGCCGCCGCTGGTCGCACACCATGGCTATGAACAACAGCCAGAAGTCCCCAGTTCGCATCGCCTGGATAAGATTCTGGACTTCTGAAACTTTCTCGGGCACTAATTGCGGCGGATTGTCCAACAATGGAGTCTGCTCAGAAGACGACGGCTCTGACGATCCCTCCTTTTACTCCCTCATTGCCACAATTGCCGTTTTGAGAGGCCAAAAAAGCAGAAATAGCAGAACCAAGAATGTTAGGATACGTGACCACAACGGGATGGTAAAGATGTTTCTCCAGTATTATTAAGATCATGAGATAAGCCGCGATGATCAAAGCGATTGCAGAGAAGCTATTCAAATGCTTCTTGTCTCCCACCAGTCGCTGGTGAAACGAAATAAAAAAGAAAACAAAATAAAATATTAATAATAAAAAAATAATTTTTTTAAAATATATATTTTCCTAAAATATTAGTGTATTTTAATAATATGGGTTTAAAATGGGTCGGGTCGGGTCGGGTCGGGTATTGGGTAGTTCCGGGTTGGGTCGGGCGTAGGGCCATTAAATATGGGTCAAAACGAGTTAGATGGGTCGATATGAGTCGGACCATATCTGATCCGACCCATTCATTTAACACCGCTAGACGTCAGCATGGTTTTCCTCCCATGGAACCCGCCTACTTTGTCCCGTTCTATTCGCCTGTCCATCTAAAATGACTTTACGCTCTTTGTATGGACACAGCATAGTCCCCCCTCTCTTTCTATCTCCTTTCTTAAGTGACCAAGCCAGCTCTTTTATTGCTCACATTAACCAGTCATCTTCAAAGATGTAGAATTATCAACGGTTTCTTCTGCTCACTCTTGCTCTCTTTCTGCTATACAAGTCAAGTCAATGGTTGGCTTCCCTCCCAATCTACGATCATGCTCAGAGGACAAATAATGCGAACCATATAATCTCGACCCCAGTCGCCTGCTTACCGCTGTCGCTCGCCTGCAATGGAACACTCGACTTTCTTTTTAACCTTCTTCTTTCTAGGAATCATTTGCAAGGCTCATATAGCCGAAATCCAGAACCCGTCTTGCAATTCCGATGACTTAACAGCGCTGAACGATTTTCGCAAGTGCATGGGCTCACCTGTTGATGGCTGGGGGGTTATTCCTGCCAGCGAATGTTGCTCCTGGGCCGGAGTCACATGCGATAACTCCACCGTGACACAAAGGAGGGTGATTGGCTTGGATCTTCATGGCAGAGGACTCGCCGGAGAAATTTGTGAATCCTTGGCAGATTTGGACCAGCTGAGCTCCCTTAATCTTTCCCATAACCACCTCCACGGTTTTCTTCCACCTAAACTCTTTCAGATGCAGAATCTCCAGGTCCTTGATTTGAGCGGGAACGAATTCATGGGTTCGTTTCCTCTTCACATCCATCTACCCCGCATAAGGATTTTGGATGTCTCGGACAATAACTTGGTAGGTTCTCTCACATCATCAATTTGTGACAGATCATCATCCATTGAGTCACTTAATTTCGCCGAAAATTGGTTCCATGGAGAAGTTCCTGTGAATTTTGGCAACTGCACTTCTCTTCGGCACCTCTTCCTCAATGGGAACAGTCTATCAGGGAGCCTGCCAGAAATACTGTTCCAACTCGAGCATCTGTGTGAACTCCAGTTTCAGGACAATGGCTTTTCAGGACTGCTGCAAGAAAGAATCGGTAACCTCTCTAACATTGTCAAGATTGGTTTGTCTCATAATCTGTTCTCTGGAGTACTTCCAGACGTTTTCAGCGGTCTTCCGAAGCTCGAGCACTTTGCTGCCAGATCAAATAAATTCTCCGGTCAGTTGCCGCCTTCACTGATGAGCTCCCCATCCCTTTCCACACTTGACTTGGACAACAATACTCTAAGTGGTCGTATCAGTATCAACTGTTCTTCAATGGCTCGTCTTACTTCTCTCAACCTCGGTTCCAATTTATACCGAGGTTCGCTTCCCGAAGATTTATCTGCTTGTCATAGACTGAATGTCCTAAATCTAGCGAATAACCACTTAAGCGGAGCCATTCCTTCCAGCTTCCAAAACCTCCAGGCACTTACACTGCTATCTCTTTCAAGAACTGAAATTAGTGATCTGTCTGGCGCTCTGCATATATTGCAGCGATGCAGAAACTTAAGTGTATTGGTCCTTTCTATGAGTTTTCGAGGCGAGCAACTGTTGGGAAATGCCGATTTGCTGTTTCCGTATCTGAAAGTGTTCGTGATTGGCAACAGTCAATTAAAAGGGTCAATACCGGTGTGGTTAAGCGGATGCGAAAACTTGCAACTGCTGGATCTTTCGTGGAACCAATTAAGCGGAAGAATTCCTAGCTGGATCGGCGATTTTGATTTCCTGTTGTACTTGGGTTTAGGGAATAATTCATTCACCGGAAACATACCAAGGAGCTTGAGCGTACTACGAAATTGCATCAACAGGAGCAGATCGTTCCCTCCCGGAGGCCCTCTATCGAACGTGCCACTCTTTTTGGGGAAAGGAGACGGAAGATCTTTGACATACAACCAATTCTGGAGCTTGCCCTCAACCTTGGACCTAAGTTACAACGAGCTCAACGGGCCGATTTGGCCGAGTTTCGGAAACCTTAAGGGTCTTCAAGCATTTTACCTGGAGAACAACCAATTGTCTGGCGATATTCCGAATAGCTTGTCGGGAATGCAGAGCTTGGAGAAACTAGATTTGTCTCATAACGGTTTGACAGGAGAAATACCGCCGTCCTTCCAGAAGCTGACTTTCCTATCGATTTTCGATGTTTCATACAACAAGCTCTACGGCGCAGTTCCTTCGGGAGGGCAGTTTTCGACCTTTCCAGACTCGAGCTTCGAAGGAAACATCGGCCTCTGTGGCAGTAGACCGAGCCTACACTCATGTCAATCACAACCACCATCTGATGAGCTTCCAAACGACTTGGCTTCGACTGAGGGAGCCGCGTATTCACAGATGGGTTTCGGGATCGGAGCAGCCGTAGGCTTCATCGTGACAGTAAGCTTTTGCTTCCTGTCAGGTTGGGTGCTCGACAAGGGACAACGTGGACGGTGAACAACAAATATGCAGTGTCTTGCTAATCTCGGCATGAATCCCATCGTAGAAACAGCATTGAATTTACAAAAGCTCCGGTGAACGCCCATGGATAGGTCAAACTTTCCTCCATCATTATAGTTGTGTGGAAACTAAAAACTCCATCGATACTTAGGTATATTTTTGTATAAAACAGGACGTTTTTGGAAGACCAACATATAATGAAAAAAAAAAAAAGACGAGAAGAACAAAAAATGGAAGTATTATTCGGATTGCATAAAAGCCGAACACATGCGCAACCCCATCTACTACCCACTTCACCGAGATTAATCATCAATTTTCATCATGCGATCTAAGGCATTCGTCTTTTGTTATACAAAAAACAAGTGATTTAAAAAATATTTTCTAGAAAAATGCGTCACTTGAATAATTATTCAATGGACAATATTTTCATTACGGACTACGGCTCGTGTCTAAATATTTGCGTAGGCGATGAAAATATTTTTTTCGTCCATTCATTTTTATAAGCGATATAAACAATCATTTTTTATATAAATCATTTATTTTTTGGAAAATAAACGGAGCATTAGTCGTTGAATTTTTCCTTGCTCGTTCAATAATTTATAATTAATTAAAATCAAGTATAACAAGAATTTCAACAACAAAAAATGTGTACTAAGAATGGTTTACAACACTTGATGTAACATCTTAATAGATTGATCTTGTTTCATATCCCAATAAACATTTATTAGTATGTTTGTTTCGCAAAAAAATGAATAGTTTAGAAAATATTTTTTGCGAAATGATGTTTGTGTCTTTTATGAAAATGCATGGACACATGAAAATATTTAGATATAAATTATCGTCAATAATGAAAATACTTTTTATTAATTAGTTATTTCAAAATACAAACGAACATTTTCGGAAAATATTTTTTAGGTTATTTATATTCGGTGAAACAAAGAGAGGCTTAATGCGTAAGCCTTGATATGTAAAGCATATGTCTTCGCATACATGGTCAAAGTTGTCAGAGCGAAGAGTAGAAAGATCTCTCACAATTTCCCGCCCAAAAAGCTCCCCGTCCTTCGAGTTCTCTTCGACATTCTCTCTCCGCGGGTAATTTCTCCGCAGTCATCCATGGAGTCCATGGAAATGGAGGAGAACCCTAGCCCTCACGAGAAATCAATGGCAGCATTTCTGATACGCTTCTACTCGGATCAGCTTCGCACCATCACTCTCTCTCCCGACTCCGATCTCCACTACCCTCTCTACATCGAGTGATTCCCCTCACTTTTGTTCCGTCGGCTCGATGATGATACATGACTGTTCAAGATGTTTTCTGAATCGATTTCTTTTGCAGATTTGCAGAGCTTGTGGATTACGATCCTCCTCTTGCCCACCTCGTGTTCTGTCAGCCTAGTCAGTACTTGAAGGATTTTGACGACGCGGCTATTTGGGCCCACGTACGTGGCTTCACCCCTTCCTTATCCCCTAATTCGATAGACGGATTATTTGCGTTGCCCTAAGTGGCATGGTATTGTGAAACACTGTTGAAAATATGTAATCGACTGTGAACTGATTGGAAGGTGATACAGATATTTTGCGCTGATTGTGGAGAAAGTTGTCCCGGTAGTCCCTTGTTGTCTAAACGTTCATGTCCGTTCACTGACCGTCTCCTTTTCCCTGTGATGAATGGGTTGGCTGTCTAGTTGGTTTAGTGGAGCAAATGCATTGCAGTAGTTTCTCTGTGTGGCCAAATCTTTATGCATAGTATGTCTCAACCATTTTCCTCTATAATTGTATGCGTTTGCGAGACTCAAGTCCTACGTAGATGCTGTGAAGTTGAAGTATGGCTAGAGAGTTGAGAGTCACATTCTCAGAAGACAATGTTTTAATATTCCTTTGGATGTGATCCACGTGATTCTGGTTGGACTGGTATCCTTACGGTAGTCAGGGTTTCATCTTACATGCTTTTTTGGTGAATGTAATCTGTAGTTGTTTGTTCATGATATGGGCAGATAGATTCAATTCAACTTCATTCCGTGGAAGCCTCCCGACACTGGTTTTGATTTGACTGCCAGAACACAAGTTCCTCTCATTCTGCTTGACATAAAACCTCTAGTTCTTTTCTCTTTCCTTTGTTAGAGATTCCTCCTGATTCGGTAGATAATGTTGATTCCATGACCTTCCCATGTTGCAAGAACCAATTCTTCTGATTGTTAGAGAAATCTCTTAATGATATCTTCATGAAAACCTATTCATACTTAAAGCCAGGAGGTTGCAAACTTGCATGAAAGAGATGTTGAATTGATATGGCAATATGTATCTGCAGAGAGTTTTGTTGGGGAACTTGAGAGTAAACAAAGATGGAGTGGAGAAGAATTTCATTCACATCCGGATCAATATCAGTGGATCTCCACTTGAATGCCCTGGTTTGCTTCTCTTTTCGATTGAAAGTGCACTTTCTTTAGAAGAATTTCTGATTGTTTACCATCTACTTCTACCCATTATTTTTCAAATGGTTCATTGCTTTTTGCTGCATTTAGAGACTTTTCCAAGCATTGGGCATGTGAGAGTGAAGCATCGAGGTATTCTTCTTACACTAAAGGGGACTGTAATAAGGTCTGGAGCTGTCAAGATGTATGAAGGGAAGAGGTGGTATAAATGTCGAAGATGTAATTACAGGTGGACCATCTCAGCATTCAGCACACTTCAGTTGCTGCAATCTGATAATACAATGTTCAACTATTTGTTTTCTTCGTTTGTTTGGCCATAAATAATCTTGTTGGATTATGTGCAAGCTAGCATGACAATAGATTCTTATAAATTTTTCTTGTTTACCTTTACCCATCTTAAACCCACCAGAGAGTACTTTCTTTGTTCTGACAAGTTACACTCTGGATGTGAATGAATCTGATTATGTATTTGATGGAACTTGAGCTTTATCTTCTTGCCCTCTTATGCCCTTCGTTAGTAAAGAAGTGGTCAATTTTTCACATGTCAATAATTTTTTTTTTTTTAAAGATCAACCTTTGAGTTAGCAGTTTGCTTATGCAGCTTCCCAGTGTATCCCGAGCTGGAAGCGAGAAACTCCATAGTTCTGCCATCCATTTGCCCATCTCAGGTCTATTTACTGTCTATAGCTTAAAACTCAAGTCTCTTTAATGCTCTTTGTTTTGCTTGCAATGTTACTAATAAGATATAAGAACTTAATCAGGATTTACAAAGTAGAGGCCATGTGGATTACTTTGCATTACAATGCATTTCCCATTACTTTTATCTACTTTTTGACAAGGTGATGAATCTTGTAGATTTAAGATTTGCTTGTTCTGTAATCTAATCCTTGCAGAGCACTTTCAATCCAAGCGACGGTCTTCACTATTCTTTAGTTTCCAAATCATATCTCTCATTTAGAAGTTGGCTTGCTCTTGCGCATGCAGTCAGATAATCTATTGTTTCCCATAACAGGAGTCTAAAATTTGTGAAGGCACAAATTTCCAATTTGTGGAGAACAGCATAACTTGCCAAGATTATCAGGAAATAAAAATTCAAGAAAGCACACAATTGTTGGGTGTTGGGGCCATCCCTCGTTCAATTCCTGTTATTTTGCGGGATGATCTGGTTGACATCGTCAAAGCTGGAGGTAAGGTATCTCTGGGATTCATACTTAGATTGACTATTCCATGTACCTAGTAAGTGCGGGATATTTAATATTTGGAGATAACCATCAACTTCGTGTCCTTAAGACAGAAGTTTATTTTCTGTTCCAGCTGACACTATGAATTCCTTGGTTTTCTCCCCTCACAATGCCTTCAGTCCTTTTAAGGGTTAGGTTGGCTCTCACTATGTTTGGCTTCCTTTATCTGCAGATGATATAATCGTCACTGGAATCTTGACTGCGAAGTGGTCTCCTGATCTGAAGGATGTGCGCTGTGATCTTGAGCCAGTACTAGTTGCCAATCATGTGAGGTATCGAGCTGAGTATACTACATGTTGTACAGATTATATAGTGTTAGTCCCCTTGGTGTAGGTCTATAGAGATTTCCAAAGATATGATTTGTGATTGCAGAAGATGTATTTTCTTGGTTATGATCTTTGAAATGATCTGATCTGGTTGACAACTGGTTAAACTGAGAATTGACCATGTTGCTGTCTGGCTTTCCCATATATGATGCTTGAGCTTGGCAGTGAGCTAGTTTAACTGGTCGACCTAATTTGACCTGTGATTGACTTTTTGAAGAATGAATTGTCGAGGGGGTTAGAGATTAGGCTCCTGCCTTCTTGGATCAAGTACATATGCCTAACCACTTGGGCATCACGATGCTACTACAATATGCATGCCCGTTAATTTACTTAAAACAAACAATGGGCTTGACTGTTACTTTCGAAAATTCAAGTTGTACTGGAAGGGATTTGAATCTGGACCCTCCAATATATGTTAGTCTACCCCTTCCTTCTGGTCGATAGGGTTTGTCTATGTCTGTTGATACATTACTAAGCATTAGATGACAAATTACACTTATCAATATAAAAGTAACTGGCCTATCGTCACTAGTTATACTGGTGATTTGCCTGGGTGTCTGAGCACTTGCTCCACGTTTCTACAACTCATTTTGGTTTTTGGCTGAGTATGGGTTCCTCTAATCCATAGGAGAACCAATGAACTGAAGTCAGCGGTCGATATTCCTGATGATGTCATCATGAAATTTAGGAATTTCTGGAATTGCTTCAAGGATACACCACTGAAAGGTATTGATAGTTAATAGGTCCCTGACTTGCCAGGCTAATCGATGTTTTCGAAGAGATGAATTTCGCTTTACTATTATGCTCTCCCTGAATCATCAATTAATTCTGTAATGTCAACCTAGGGAGAAATGCTATCATGCGTGGTGTTTGTCCTCAAGTTTTTGGACTCTTCACAGTGAAACTAGCAGGTGATTTCTGTAGCACGTTGTTCTGAAAATTCTTTTATGCTGCCTGAGTGTAGATATTTCCTAGGCATATCTTCCATGATGAGTGATAACTTAGTGGGGAAGTTGCTCATTCATCCTTTTTTGTACCTAATATCCTTATGCAATGCAATGCGTTGGCTTCTTTAATATCATTTTGTCAACTTTAGTTGCTTTAACGCTCATTGGAGGTGTTCAACATGTTGATGCTTCGGGAACAAAGATTCGAGGAGAGTCTCATTTGCTTCTGGTTGGGGATGCAGGTAAATATTAGACTCAACATTTTGCTTCAATGTGTGCCTTTATTGATTCTTGTTCGTCAAGAGTCACCAATGCACTTTTCACATCATCACGTCATCTCAATCTTGCTGATTGTTTACTGAATATGCATGCCTGGACTATGGAACAACTTCTAGGTACTGGAAAATCCCAATTCTTGAAATTTGCTGCAAAATTGAGTAATAGATCAGTCATAACTACTGGCTTGGGGAGCACAAGTGCTGGATTGACCGTAACTGCAGTTAAAGATGGAGGTAAAGATAGATCAAATGAGTTAATGAGAATGCCTTCAGTTTGATTACTGCTTTCATATTTGTCAGGTTATCTATCTTATCTTCCCTCTGGTCCTCATCTTATCCATTCTTCTTATGGATCGTATTTAATTTTACCATTATAGCTTATGTCAATTTGATTGGCTGCAGATAGGAATGAGAATTGATACTATATGCTATGTGTTTTGCCAAATGAGGAATGAATTGCATACTAATGTGAATAAAAAAGTGATGGTTATCCAATTTGTTGCCGAAGAGGAGTCGTGGCAACAAAAGCTTAGGACTTAAAACATGTAAGGAGGCTCTAGCAAGTTCAAGTGCCTTATCTATCACGAGGGCCATGTTTCTGTGAGATTTCGTATTGGAAACAAAGTTTTTGTCTTATCTTGACAGAAAAATTAACTGCAGAAGTGGATATTTAGGAAGAGAATTTACATTTTTTTAATTCGCCAGTGATGGTAGGTTGTTCATCAAATCTGGTAACGTTGTAAAAAGAAAGGCTCGATTAAAATGAATTTACTGTGAGAGGGGCAACTGACAATAACATTAAGTATTCTATTTTAGAAGATTAACTTCCTCACTAGTTAGTCACTGTCAATTGATGTATGCATACAAAGGCGCTTTTATGGGGAAATTTAAAACTCTTCTTGCTTGAATATTTCCACCCATATTTCCCTGACTTACTCAGGTATAGGTTTCGATAGTGATTCAATAGTGTCTATCATTCCATTGAAATCTGAAAGGTACATATTTATACGATAAGCAAACATAGTGGCAGTGTCGGCACTTAAGATCTGCAAAATGTTGTACCATAAATGGAACATCCATTTACATCATTGAAAAGGGCATTCCTCTTGCTGTATCTGGAGAAGGTCCTTGCACCTGGAGAAAGTGTTAAAACTTTAAAGATCTGGAGTAACTGATTTTGGGTCTTATAGGTGAATGGATGCTTGAAGCTGGGGCTCTTGTTTTGGCAGACGGAGGACTTTGTTGCATTGACGAGTTTGACGGGTTGGATACATGATACTTAGTAGGAGAATTTCAACTACCAGACGTAGCCAGCCTGTATAATTTGCATTCATATTGTCATCTGTGTCGCTTTTTAGTTTGCTGCACGGGCACAATAATTAATGGCGGTTCTTTCATGTCACTGTCGTCGCCACAACAATAATCAGTTTGGTACAATCTTAGTGTCATTGTCATGGAAACTTTCTTCTGGATTAGGAAGGCATATTGTGGTTCTTCACACTTAACTTAGTAGGTTGTCAATGCTATGAGACATACACAGCCTCAGTTTTTTATGTTATTTTTAGCTATAATGTTTAGGAAAATGATGAAGTTTTAGCTGCATTTGTAAGGCTTTTGCTGGTGACAAGGCATTTTTTATGACATCTAATATCAAACTGAGTAAATTTTTTCACTGACAGCATGAGGGAGCATGACAGGGCTACCATACACGAGGCTATGGAACAGCAGACAATAAGTGTTGCTAAGGTGAATTTTCTTGTTTTTTCACTGTCTTACTATTCCCGAGACACGTATGCGGAATTAAACATATGAATAGCCATACCACAAAGAACAACCAAATAATCAGAACTTGATCCAGCTAACTTAATAGAACATGTCAATGATCCTATGTAATAGAGCACTGGGGGAATATATTGACTGGTGTTGACTGGAAAAAAAGAAGAAAAAAGAACTTTCCCATCACATTGAAATTAGAATTGAAAAGGGCATTGCAAAAGGACTTGTCTGCAGAGTCCTAAGAGAGAAATGCTTGAAAGAGCCATCTTCAATCTTCAGCTAGTTGACTGACCTACGTTAGTTTGCTTGTATCAGTTCATTCATTTTTCATTGTAAAAGTGGTGCATGTTTGTACATTCAATTTTCATTGTAAGAGTGGTGCATGTTTGTCTCTTTTCTGCAATTTCTAAATCATGTTGTGCTGCAATATATGACTACAAAAGTGCAATTTTATTTCTTTTCAGGCTGGCCTTGTAACGACTCTTAGCACCAAAACAATCGTATTTGGTGCAACAAATCCAAAGGGACAGTATGATCCTGAGCAACGTACTTTCCTTGTATTAATTGTGTTTCACTTTATCTAGAATTTGTCATTCTGCATCATGGTCTTAGAGTGCTAGTAGCGACAATATCATAAGCTGAAAAATGTCAGCTTCTCTTTTATGAAAGGTAGTGCAAGCTAATCGTACAATCTCTTAAATCTTCTTCACCAGAGAGAGAATTAGATTTTACTTTTTCATTCAGAAACATCAGTCTTTCTAGAGGTGTCCTCAGTTAGTAATTGCACTGTTTCATTGCTTGATTTGTTATTGCTGATGTAATTTTTCTTGACATTTTTAGCTTTGTCTGTCAATACAACACTGTCCGGTCCCTTACTTAGTAGATTTGACATAGTTCTGGTGCTTCTGGATACAAAAAATCCGGAATGGGATGCAGTTGTTTCTTCTCACATTCTTAGTGAGGTGAGTCATCAATTTAATTGTTGGATTTTGTTAATGAGAACTCCAGGGGCACTTGTGAAGCAAGCAATTAAGGAAATTTTGCAGATTCCAGTTCATTAATTGCCCTTGTGCTATGCACAATCAGTGCTTTCAAAATTGAATTATTTCTAGATAGTATAAATAACAAGTGAATCGGAGGCACTCGTTAACTGGAGCCTTAACTAATTGACTTTTTTTTCAGCGTAATTGATCCTAAAGATCCATAGTAAGAATGGTTGTGGAATTAATTGATAGGGAGTGTCAGATAACGTTGGTCGTGATGAAGATCTAGCAAATATGTGGCCTCTTGAAATGTTGAGGAGGTAAATTCTGTTGGATCTTTGCATAATTTCAAATTTCGATGTTAACTGTGGCTTGATGATTTTAATGTTGGACTAGCCAACATGTCTGATCTTTTAAGCTTTTTCCGACTGAGAAAAATTATAATGTTGGACTAGCCAACACGTCTGATCTTTTAAGCTTTTTTCTGACTGAGAAAATTGTGCTTGATACTTTAACCATCTATCGTGATAATGTCAATTTTAAAACGTTTGATATTAACATTCGTGTATCTGAGAAATTTATCTTTGATACTTTTATTTTATGTCAGTTAAAATCTCACTGCTATTCTTCCGATTCTCCTAATGATTTTATCTATTTTTGAAAAGATATTAACTTGCTGAATCTGCGCATTTCTTTTAGGTACATTCACTTTGTAAAGTCTTACTTTAGACCAGTCCTCACTAAGGAAGCTGAAATAATAATATCAAGCTATTATCAACTTCAACGAAGATCTTCAACTCATAATGCTGGTAGGATAAACCACCTCTCTTAGTTTTTTCTATTATTTCTACTTATTGTGGAGTGCAAATCATAACAATGCAGCAAGGACAACTGTGCGTATGTTGGAAAGTTTGATTCGCCTAGCTCAAGGTAGGATACGTCAATGTTGACCGTGTTCATTGACTATACACTAATCTCTGCCTCCTAAAAATGTTCTACTGCCAATTGTAGCACATGCAAGACTAATGTTCAGAAATGAAGTTACACGTCTGGATGCTATCACAGCCATTTTGTGTATCGAATCCTCCATGACTACATCAGCAATTGTAGACAGTGTCGGAAATGCCCTTCACTCAAATTTTAGTGAAAATCCCGATCATGAATGTATCCTAACAGTTCTTTTAATTTTCAATCATCTGTGAATGAACTAACTTCTGCATCTGATTATATGTGTTGGCTCGCTTGTATTATATAGGGATTTTTCTTTTTTACATGCTACCAGAGTTTTTGTTATTGGATGCAGCATAAATGCGAAAAAATATATGGTTCCTCTGGAAGGAAAAGGCTTAACTAATTTCTTCTAGCAGTCACTTTGTGATATCTTGACTACACATCCCTCAGATTGCAGGCAAAAAACTTTGATACTTGAGAAGTTAAGTACAGTGGAAGACTTCTCTGCTTTGAACCGCTTGGAAGTGTTGTGAGGATCAGAATACTCGAAGAGCAGAAAGTTTGCAGCCTGTTCCAGGTACCAAATTCTCAGTGTCCGCCAAATTCTCAGTGTCCGTCGTTCTATTATGAGTTGAGGGCAGAGCTGTAGAATTGCTTTTGCTGGAAAGAAGTGCTCTGCAAATCTTCACCTCCTTATCTTCTTAAGACAGGGAAGGTAATACAAAGTATTTGACGCCAATGTGGAATGTTAATCATTTGTTTGTAGTTGCCTTATCATCTTTCTTAGGGTTCATACAAAGTTTTATGAGCTGAGGTTCTTAGTATTACTTATAAATTACACTTTTTCATTCCTAGTCCCAATGAAGTAACGGCTTTTTTACTTTTGTAACTCCAATGAACTTCTGTTTCAATAGAAAAGAGCTAATTCGAGGTAAGTCAGCCGTGTAAGCATGTCAAACTAGGATTCTCTATTGATCGCTAGACTTTGGGGGTTTGAAGTTATGAAGATGTAAATTATAAGGTTATTAATGCTTGTGTTTGTATAAGTGTTGCATGTCTTGTAACTACGTTGTCGTGTAAGAGAGAGCTGCCTGAAGCAGGTACCGTCAAAGGTGCTGGCTTTACATTTTCAGGATACGGGAGACTATTTTATTGGCGAACCATGGCTGGACAGGCAACAATTTTCTTCAGAATGGTTAAGATTATTTCTTGGGCTACGTTGGAAAAGGATTAAGTATCATAGATTAGGTTAACACATTGGGCCTTGAAAGGCCTAGCAAGCCTTTCAACCAAATTTTGGGCCTTCACGGCCCTGTTAAGGACCGATGTTTGGTTTGTTGAGCAAAAGGTCTGATTTAAGAACGGTTATCCTTCCCAGGAGTCCAAGTGTTGGGCCTAAATGGGGTTGAAACATAAAAAAAAAGTTGGGCCTAGATCTGCGCCCTTGATGCCTCATTGGGTTTAATCTAATTCCAATATCGGGCTTTATGTTTTGCCAATAGGCCCATCTGTGGGCATCAAATGGGCCTGCGTCCAGGCCCATCATGGGTCCGGCCGTGTGTCATAAAGGCTTAATGCATTGGGCATGATCTACCCAATAGGCAGCCAATTAAAGACCCAATAATCAGCTGGGCCTGGCCCACGAAAATAAGAGGGCCAGCCTTGAGAAAGCCATCGAAGGCCCATCTGGCCCGATAGTTTTTCGGCCCAAGAAATGGGTCTGTTCTTGATGGACCTGGATTTGTGCCATAAAAGCCAATGCATTGGGCTGAACTGGAATTAATGCCGTTAATAAAGTGCCAATATCCAGCTACGTACGGCCCATGAAAATAATGAAGCTCCAGTGGCCCAAAACAGCGTATTTGAGGCCCAGATGGGCCTGTCATGGACCCTTAAGGCCCAACAGATTGGTGAGAAAAGGGCCCATTGGCCAGCTCTTTAGGGCCCAGAATTGCAAAAATCGACCTGTTTTTTTAGGCCTGGTTTTGGACCCGGAGGATTCAGCCCATGAACTGGAATTAATGTATTGGGCCCAAAGTTGGCCCATTAAAGTGCCAAAATCCAGCTACGTACGGCCCATGAAAATAATGGAGCTCCAGTGGCCCAAAACACCTATTTGAGGCCCAAATGGGCCTTTCATGGGCCGTTAAGGCCCAACACATTGGTGAGAAAATGGCCCATTGGCCAGCTCTTTAGGGCCCAGAATTGACTTGCAAAAATCGAACTGTTCTTTTTGGGACTGGTTTTGGACCCCGCCCGGATTTGCCCATTCAAGGAAAATATTGGGCCTGGCCCATTATTGACCTTAGGCGCCGTAGCGGACAATAGGACTTATATCACTTATATGGACCCATCCATTGGCCGTTCGGAGCCCGATTAAGTGCTAATATTCAGCTACTACTATTGGCTCAACTATGGGACCTTAATTTAGCACGGGCCAAGGCCCATTCGCACAACCCAAATTTTATGGCCTCCACGAACACATTTAAGCACCAATTCACTCGCTGGGTCGATTCGATAGTAACTCCATTTCGCATTATAGCTCAAACTTGAGCCAGTAAATATACAATAGTACGGACTTAAACATAAGAAAATAATCTTACGAGTCTGGATCGAAAAAGGCTAAACATCTAATATCCAGTAAAATAGTATATGTCAGTTTAAACTTCTAATCTGAAATCCAATGACGGAAGAACTTGCTCACAGAAGTGACAACGAATCAACCACCACCCGTATTTGATAAAAGAGAAGAAAGGAAAAGAAAAAGGCCAATTACCGTCGCCAGTTTGTTGATGACAATGGAGATGAAAGTACCTTCCACCAGCAACTTGCCGACAGAAAAGTTCCAAGGCGTTTACATAGACATCTATCAAAGTAATTTGATCGAAGGCCGCTCCCAAGTCACCTCATCTCTAACAGGAAATTGACTTTTTTCTTTACAAGGTAAAAATCTAACTCAGGAACAATTAGCTTCCCCAACCCACCAATTATCACCCTCTGGTTCTACGACTTCCCTAGGAAACGATCACATCTGAAATGCAGGTTAGACACACGGGTGCAACTCCTAGACACAAAACTAGCTAAAGGATAAATGTACAACCGACAGGCTTCACCTATCTGGCCCCAACACTGGCTAACTCACCGAATTCCGCAAGTTTAGGCTACTCTCCCTGAGTTCTGCACTGCTTGGCGTCAACATGTGATTTACAGCTCCCCTTATTAACCATCTGTTTGGTAAAGTTGCCAGAAAAACTATTAAACCGATTCCTGAATTTGGCAAAGGAAATTCTATTGAACAATGTAAAGCAGAGAATTTCCGCCAAGCACGAGGAGGTAGCATAATAGAAGAGAATAGAACGAAATACGTTCATAATCAATTTTTTAAGGGTCTACATCACCTTAAAATTATCGAACTTCTGGACCAGTCTCATATATTGATCACGGGCCTTTGGATCGCGAACCATAGACTTGACTCTTGCTAGAGCTCGTTCAACTCCGTCAAACTTTTGCTTACGGCTGATCCGTAAAAAGTCGTACTCGTCAGTTTTCTCATCCCCTCCTTGGTCATCAACCCCTCTTTTCTCCACTTGAAATGCTCGCAAACCTGTTCGTTTGCGCCTCCAGCGTAGAATTGCCTTTTCCATTATACTAACTGAACGCACAAACTTCTTATATTGCTTACGTATTTGATGTCCTCTGACATGAGCCTATAGACAAGATAACTTTTATGAGCAACAATCCATGGCAACAAATACTTGGACAAGAATCACTAATGCAAGTAACTCAGGACAACAGGATGGTACTCCTAAAAATATGTTTGGCAAATGCAAGATGAAAGTTGCTCATATCTAGCGAATGGCACCATGCTTTCTGCTAAAAATCACTCTGACCAAAATTTTCACCAACTTTAAAATCCGATTTGTCAAATACAAGTGGAGAACTTCTTCCTCTCATGTTTCATTCAAGGGTCCTCATTCTATGCCAAAAGTTCTTGCATCACATTAATTTGCTACACTAACAAATAAAAAAGTGCACTTTGCCATCAGGTGCTTGAGTGCGGGTACGCGTGGCTTCATGTAGTCAAGAAGACGTGGGAAAAGTGCAGACAGCTAAGTCTTGTTGTGGTTCCAAAAAGGATCAAAATCTAATCATAAGACTTAATTCAGTGCGTCAGCACCTCCAAAAGAAAAGCCTTTTTCCTTCTAGGTGAGCTCTGTCTTCTACATGATTTTTAAATTGGCCATCCACTTGATGCAAATCCTGCTCTTTGGTTTATGGAAACACCAGTAGAAAACATTTCCACCAATGAATTATGGGCCCCTCTTCTTGAAAACTCAACATTTGATGCATTACATGGAAAAGAAAAAATCACAAAAGATAGCAATTTAAATTTGTGTAGCAGTTTAAGCAATAGAATCACCTGAACCTTTACAATCCGGTTGCGTATCTTCAAAAAGTCCTTTCTTCCCTTCCACCCACGATACTTTTTCTGAATTTTGGTAGCTGCAGAATGCAAGTAATCTTCATAGTGACCCAAACTCTTGACCCTGTTAAAAGAACCAATTGCTACTAGATCTGCCGAAACTTCAAATGCATCGCTGCTTCCCCTTATTAATTGTCTCTGCTGAAATGAACGAGCTCGAAAGGCAGCTTGAATCATGGCTGCTGCATGTGTCGATTTTCTAACTGCAGCAAGAGAATCTTTCATACAACGTTCCTCCTCCTTAGCCGCAGTGGAAATAACTGGGGTTGCACCGTCAGTGGCCTTTTCCGTAACAAGGGTCTCTAAAAAACTATCCATCACTTTCTCGTTGACAGTCAGTGAAGAAAGATGACTAGTCAAATCAGCTTCAGCCAAATATGCAGCAATTCCCTTATGCCCTCTACTTGAAGCCAAATCCGCTGCAGTTTGGCCTCCAGGACACGCTGGTTTTGGATCATCAACAACTCCCGGAGCTGCACCATGTCCAACAAGTGCAATAACAGTTTCCTCCCTGTAGAAGGACAAACTATTAGGAAAACAAATCTAAATATGGAGATAGAAAACTCAAGGCATTACAATGAATTCATCCAGCAATTATCCTATCTGTAATCAAAATAGTCAAAACAAGTAAAAAGCTTTCATTTCCTATGATTGTGTAAGATTGAGGCAATGTCGAGCATGTTTAACATAGTCCGCCATTTTTATTCAAGTTGAAGAGCATACAGTTTATCACAGATGTTGTTGGATAGGAGCATGCTATGTCCTGGTGTATATAGATAATTTCCAAGACCTTGACAGTCTTACCTTCCAAAATATGATGCCCAATGGAGAGCTGTTCTTCCACGTGCATCACGGAAATTGGGATTAACACCTGCAGCTATTATGTGGCTAATGGCCCATTCATAACCGAGGGCTGCAGCCAAATGTATGACTCCTTGACCTTGTGTATCCAAAATATTTGGCCCTCTGCCTCCTTCATGAAGTTTACAGACCAGCCACTGTGCAAGCTTGTCCTCTAGCAAGCACTGAAATGCTAGATCCCTAGTGTATGGGCAATCAAACATTGTGGATGTAGTAGCCTCTTCCACTCTTCCAATATCGAATTTGCCAATCGTATCAGTTGAACTTGTGAAATTCTTCAATTTGCACTTATCACATGCCTCAACAGAGCAGCCCAGCTGCAGCGCAACTGGATCTAAATATAGCAATTTTGCCAGACGTGATTGAAGACACACTTCATCTTCCAGTGCAATATTGGAAGGCATAGATGGCGCCTCACGATACTCAAATTCTCTCACCTCACTGCATGCTAATCTATTGCTGCAAGTAACGTAAAACGGAACACGTCCAGGAGCATGTGCAGGAGCCACACATCGCATCGATGAATCAGTTAAAATTTCAGCAGAAACCTCAATTTCACCGAACATGCAACCCCATTTCATGTCAGCAGAAAGTTTCTTGCTACCCAAAAATGTTCCTACTACGAGAACCTAGCAATATACAGACATTACGTGGTATCAGTATCTGTGACCTATGACCAGAACAATATGTTACAAAATTAAGCATGCGGCTAATTTCTTATCCAAGCATGCCTTCATCTATGGCCCAAGACAAAAAAGCATACCTTTGTTTCAATGTCAGAATAAGCCCAATCTGGCGAGTAGTCTGAGATACTAAATAGCTGTTCCTGAGAGAGAGAAGGACCCAATGAGTCTGTATCCAGTCGCAAGTGGCGCGACAAACTAGATACTTCCTTGTCATCATTCTCAGATGGAAGTGCATTCCAATAATTTCCAGAGTCAGAAGCCATCAAGGAATCATCACAATCTTGACCTATTTCTTTATCCATCCACCTCCCAAAGCTATCAAGTTTTCTTAGCTCTCCAGTTTCCTCATTGTTCTTTTCTCCACCATTGGATGTGCTTCCAATATGGGCAGTAGAAGTGCTTGTGTTCTGAGGTTTCATTGCCATGGAATGATTTTCAGCTGCCACCTGCAACATTTCAAATTAACTAGGTGAACTTTGGCTCTTCTAAATATGTATCCAAAAACCAATTATACAGTGAAGCTTTTTGAACCACAAGAAAGCCAAGCAAACTTGTATATCTGTACTTCAAGTAAACACATATCTATGGTTAGGGAAAATAAATTCTCAAAACATCATACTTGTTGGAAAGATTAGTCCTTTTCCAGCTGCAAAAGAAGGAACTGCAAATCTCTTTTCAGATAATCATATGTTTTAAATTTCAACAAAGATTCAGACATGTAATAAGTCATACTGATGTACCCAGATGCATATAAAACTCAGATAACCAATGTCTTTAGTCATCTTTTTCTATCTTAGATTCGCAACTCAATTAAATGATCAAGACGCAATAAAAGTTTAGGAATTTGAAAGATTCTATCTAAAAGGTGGAAATAGAACCTGACACTGAGAAGTCACTGCCACATCTTGAAGTTCAGAAACACCTTGTAACCTACTACCACTAGTTGCATCTAGAACTCCACTGTCAGCATCCAATTTAGATTCTGTTAGTCTGTGGGCAACAAAATCTGTCACAACAACCTGTTTAACAGTAAACTTATTGTCAACTTGAAATTCCTGGTTACATGAAGAATCCACATTTCTGCAAGATATTTTGGCTGAGATAGGAACTCTGGTATTGAAATTATAAGTCCCTCCAGAAAACCAGGAACTTGTCTGATATGTAGATGATGCAGGCAGCCCTGAAAACCGAAGAAAGACCTATCATGCACTCATGATTGCAAAGCTTACTACTTACTCCAATGTAAGTAAAAATTAAATGCAGCCTTTAAAGGAGAAGGAAGAGGATACAATAAATCTATCACACAAACGTCCAATACTCTTGAAAGTTTTCTGCACTGAAAACAAATATAAAGACAAAAATAAACATTATGTAAATTCTACCTGCAGGGTCACCAGAAAACTGATAAGTATCATGAGTAGCAGGGCGATAGGCAGATCTAGTGAGAGATGCTCCCAAACTCCCCAGTGAATCCACATCCTCCAGATCAGATGAAATTGTTTGTTCACTTCTATCAACTCTGTCCACACTTGACACATAAGATGTCTGAGCAGTCGAAGCAGGTGAGTTTGCTAGGGCAAAACAACCAGCTGAACTAGTTTGAGAGCTGATAATTTGCGGTCCTTGATCAACTAGTAAACGGGATATGCCAGACTTGAAGCCCTTCAATGGATGCAATAGAAAGTACAAAAAACCACACCAGGTTAGTGTTAATTAAAAGCAAGGTACTTAAACCCAGCTGCTTCAAAGAACCGGAAGGCCTAGCAATTCACAGGTGAACTGGTTCAACTGGTTGAATCACCGGGTGAACCGGTTGAGCACTCTTGTCTTCAATTATACAGTTAATCAATTTAAATTACCAATCTGACACACATCCACTGTGCAGCTCAGGAGGTCGAGGTACTCCTTTCCTGTCATTTTAAGGTCAAGGGATTGAATCCCTTCGCCTTGCTTTTGTAAGTTCACTACTTTTTAGAAAATATGAATAAGTTCGTGTCAAAATTATTAAATACGATTCAGTGGTTCAGTGGAAAAGGTTACAATCATTTTCAAGTGAACATGGGGTTCAAATGTTTATTCGAGCAAGGTTCAAATATAATTTATAAGGTCAATGAACCAGTCAAAACATTGTTTCCAGTTCAACCAGTCAAGGTCAATGGCAAGTCTCAGCAGAACCTGAGCACTCCGCATATTTCATACCAAGAACAACCTCATCAAGTATTGGGCTTAACGTGTCCTTCCACGATATAAGCTCATCTTAGATAGTTCCATCACGGTGAAGACCAATTGAGCAGAAAGAAAATTAACTCTAGACCACCTATAAAAGAACGGTGAAGAGCCTGCTTTACTTCTAATCATTCAATATAAGACCATCTCCATTAAAAAGAATGAAGAAGACCAAAAATATGTGGTTCAACTAAAGCCAGACTAGTACAATCACCTCTTTCACTTCTCTGTAGTGAACAAGTACAATGTGCTCCAGCTCCCTGAAGATAAGGAAAACAGCGTGCATCAATAAGTAGTGTAGACTGAATGAGAACTCATATTTTACATAATTGGGTGAAACATTTTCAAACAAAACAAATTTCTAGTGTCGGATGTCAAGATTTTCAGGTATTTTGTGCTCTTCACCAATTTTGGGAAAGGTGAGGTTAGGTTGCCGAGAAGATCATCATACAAGCTAGTCCTGGTCATGAGAACCAACATCAACATCAACATCAACATCAACAACACCTTTAACCCAAACTAGTTGGGGTCGGCGGTCGATGAACCTAAAAAGCAAGACCGAAAGAGCTATAAAAATAAAACAAAATACAATAACATAGCTATAGCAATATAAAGAAAACAAAGGGCTAGGACTCAAACGCGATGGGAACATAGGAATTTTGCCCCTCCACAATGTTAATCGCTTTCCCACCCCCAAAAAAAAAATCTATATCCCACTCCAACAAATCTCTTACTACTTTTCCCCAAAAAATTTGGGCAGATCTCCCTTTCTCTTTTATAATACTCCCTTAAAAAAATTTAAAAATATAGCATTTAGGGGTCTTAAGAATATGTCCAAACTTACTTTTTTTTCTTATTTCACATCCACCTTAGCATTCTCATTTCGCTACTTCCATTTGGCCAACATCCGTATGAATTAATTTTTAGAACTACATTAATTTAAATTCCGAGTTGCTCTTACTTAAAACTTCAAGAATGTGAAAGTAAGAAAGCCCAGAAAGTGGCTTAACATACACAGTTTTTAAGTGGCATACAGTATATGCGTACCAAATTTCTTCATGCTAATCCTTTTTTTTTCAGTTGATTCATGCTAATCTTTTCAGGTGCACTTTTTTTGCACTGACATGCCATTACTAGCTACAGAGTGAAGCATAACAAACGTGACTGATGAGAGGAATTAATGTGACAAAAACATTGTACCAACATTACTAGCTATAGGGTGAAGCAAAAAAATGTAACTGATGAGAGGAATTAATGTAACAAAAACATTTTACCAACATGATGAATGGACACATTATTTATTCATCTCAATACATAATTTTGTGAAAATTTTATCAATGGACATATTTTTTCTCTGACATACCACCAATAGCTGTTGCGTGAACATAAAGATGACTCCCATGAGAAAGGCAAAAATACTTTATCCAAAGCATTGTCGCTACATGATTGCTTTCAGTCATTTAGTGTTGTGAAAGAGTGGGACCAGCAAGTCTGGCTGCAAGACAATGTTAACCTTCTCAATATAAATGGAGTGAAAATATGTTTGCTGCAAGGTGATGATTCTATGTTTGAAGACATAAGCAAGCCGTTTGACACGTCATCTAGCAAACTCTGCATGGAAGACTTTACTAGGCCGTCCACTAATGGCTATAAACTATGAGCATTTCCAAAACTCCTGTAAATTCCATAGAGCATATTCATCCGAAGGAAGAACAGCAGCTTACCTATCAAGCATCCAGTAGCTTCTGCGTTGAAAGTTTTCATTCTCCTCCCCATGGGCGTAGTAGCAATGCAAAACATCCACACTACCTGCCTGTAAAGATCATTTAAAATCTTAGTGAGTTCACAGGAAAGCTCAAAGACTGATAAAGCAGGGCAAATTCAGCGCAACGAAAAGTTCAAACATAGAGTTATATAAGCCGTGATAAGCTACCAAAATTAAATAGCATTAGCATAATCTAGAGTATCCCATCTATAGTGCTATAAAAGGGGCCTAGAAAGGAGGATTCTTGTGGTGCTTGGAAATTCAATGCAGACCGACCATAAACATCACGATTATTATGCAATCAATCCTTAAACTCGAGAGTGTAGTGCACATTAAATATTGTGATACATGTAATAATGTCATACAAGTACAGTACATATGATTTGAAAAAATAACTTCATAAGTCAATTTAAACGAAAACAGAACACTACCGGGAGCATACGTCACGTCTGAAACACTATACGTCATTTATTAGAACGTATCCTATCATGAGGACAGATACTATGTGAGTCGCTTATGAAACCAGCCAAAGTGTATATGACTTAGCTAATACCTCCACTAATAAAATGTGCCTGCAATTACAAAGCCCGAGATTTGATGGTTGAGATTCAGTAGTTAAATACTATTTAAGAACAGGAACCTGCTATAATTTTTTCTTTTCCTTTTTTATGTAGTTGTACTCGGATATACAGACATACATTGTGGGAACATAATTTGCTGGACTGACAACAGGAGATTTCAATACTAATCAACCACCTTCATAACGCAATGACCCAATCGCTTATTCACTAATGCCTATGACTGCCCCAGCAAAGTCATTGTCTCAAAAAAAAATACCTTTAATTTTTCATGTGCTTCTTTGACTGTCTTTCCATCCCTTTTCTTCCTCCAGCGATGACCATCTTTACGAAAATATCGGAGTGCTTTACGATCAAACAAGAATAAAGAACCAGCTGAAGAAAAAAGGGACATTTAGTCACAGCAATGCTCCACCTCTGAAGGAGGAATATAATTAACACAGTGGCATTGGACTCTACAAGTTGCATGTGCCCGTCGGGAGAGAAATGATTAAGCGTGTGTCTTTTTTATTTATTTCCCAGATTTATGAAGTGTGTTTACAACAACTTGTTTTAGCTTTCTGCTTGAAAATTTTCTTTCTCCGTTGAATTTGAGTGATTACTAGACACCTCGAATATTAAAAAAGATTGACAGTCCAAACTCATTTTAAAATCATGTAGATTTTTTTTTCCATTTTGCAGATTATTTTGTTTCGGCAGGAACCTGAGTTGAACCAATAGCTCCAATACACACACACAAACACAAGCACACACATGTTTGAAAAGGTGACAAACTGCTTGATTCAAGCAAGGGACAATAAAGAAGCACAAGCAAAAAGAAAGAACAGAAACTACTAGATATATCTAATTCACCAGAAGCGCATCCGATGCATCCAACAATAGTGTATAGTTATGTCGACTACACTAGTAGTCGATTGGATAGATCCCATTGTGTTCCACTTGATTCAAGGAAACCGATCAGATAAACAACTGCAATGTATGATTTTAGCAGTTGATACTAGAACCCTTCTGTAATCGAACGAAAACCAAAAGCCTTTTATGAAGAGAATAACACCACTCAGCCAAAAAAGGAAACACACGGAGAAGGGTGATAAAAGCGCCATTGGGACTTCAATTCAATCTGATGCAAGTAAATCCACAACATAGATTTGACATGGTATTTTATCATGAACTACACAAGACTACAGAAAAGGATCAAGTCGACTGGATTGTTTATCAATATCTTCCACAAATAGAATCCATGAAGTTGCACATTGGGAACAGAAAGCAATAAAAGAGAAAAGAATCATCAGTTGCCTATTTATTAACATTAAAAGGAACAGCCACAGAGCTACTAAGGAACCTCCTTCTGAAAGCTAATCAAAATAAGTCACAAACAGAATTGAATATAAAAATTAAAAAAAAAAAGTTTCTAACAACCTGGAGGCCTGGAGGGTGGCTCTGGTGTCAAATTAAACTTTTGGTAGTTCGAAGTATTTCACAAATTTCTGTTGGATGAAGCCAACGATGCTGTGCTTCTTGAATTATCTGCTGTACGTCTGCCAAAGTTCAATAATATCACGGTTTAGACATACAAAATGAAGCAAAGTCGTAAGGCCATATCGTCAGAGCACAAGCATGGCATACTTCCTCACCCTAATTTAGAACATATTCCAGTTCTTAACCGCATCTATGGAATTACAACAAGTTGCAGCAAAAGAGATTTGGCGTAACTAATTGCATGCAATTCTAGTGATTCCGTCAGTCCCGTTGATTACTGAGAACAAATTCACACAGGCAAGTTACTCAAATGTCTCGGTCATCATCATTGCTCCGTAATTGGACTAATTAACTTCTTGATAGAACAATACCCACTGAAACGAGCACATGCAAGCACAAACGTGAGGTGCATCGCCATCACACATCAATGTCAAGCGATCGACCAAGAACATAAAGATTCCACGCGCGCCATACAAAATCCGCCAATTAGAACGAAGAAACGAACTAAAACCTATCCATCTCGCACAAAAGCTAACAGAAGCGAACCGCGACGAAAACTAACCCAAATGCTGGGCGGGCAGGTATCTCCGACAGTCAGCCATGCACAAACAATGCCCTAACAGCAACCTCGGGTTTCATCATGAGGGACTCGCGGTCGCCAATCGCATTCAGAATCTGCGAACGGGAACGCACAATCCACGAGGACTCCGGCGGCGACGGGGACCGGCTGGAGAAGACGAAGCTCCCGACGGACGAAAACGGAGGACCTAATCGAGTTCGAACCGGATGCGGCAAGAATCGATCGAAGGAGGTTGGAGAGCGAGAGAGAAATCAAAGAGTGGGGATGGCGTAACGGGAGTACTAGAAGAGAGGGAAAGGGAGGGGAGAGCGAGAGAGAGGGAAACAGAACCTCGGAGACAGAGAAGCGCGTAAAATCCACCAATTCCCAAAAAAAAAACAAAAAAAACAAATCTCAAAAATATAATCTAACGGAATCAGGAGAGAGCTTTGAAAGTCAAAAGGCCTATGACATTGCGTCCACACGGGCGCGGGAGAGAGAATGAGATGTAAGGCTTACGCGTATCTTTGCCTCATCCGACGTGGCAGGGGTTGCTTCCCGGTCAAGCCACGCTCTTTCAGCGACTTTTGATTGGGCCCCCTGCGCTTGCGTGCACGGTCGCCTCCCCAGCTCGGGCCTCGTGGCTCGTTGATTTCCCTGGGAAGGATGACGTGGTGCATTCGACGGGCCGAGGCTGACCAGAGCCAAGTGCGCGTGCGAGTGGCGCACTCCGGACGCGAATCTGCATCAGCGCGTGAGTCGAAATTTCCAGAAGACTTTCTCCTCAGAAAAAGAGAAAAGAAACATTCAAATCCGTCATTTTCATGTAATATTTGCTTACTGATTGAATCGCCTATTTTGTTTTTTTAGAGTAAGGAGCTAGTTTAACTTATAGGCAATATTAATCGGTTGGCCAAAGCAAAAACTAGATACATTGAATTTAAAATGAATTTTTCTTTGTAGTTCTTTTACAATTAATTAGCTTTTATATTAAGTCATAAATAGAAGGAAACGTTTGTCGGTGACTTGATAGTGTGTGAACGTGCTATGCAATGCATAAAGTTGTGATGTGAACTGATTCAAAACGGAATCAATTATGATGAGGACAGAGAGTTTCATTAAGTTATAGTAGACATGGCCAAATGGAATCTGTGGGCCGGAATCCCGGAACCGGCCCGTTGACCGGGCCCACGGTTCCAACCCGGAACCGGAACCGGCTTTGCGGGCGGTTCCGGTTTGTAAATGGCCGGAACCGGCGGTTTCGGGCCGATTCCGACCCGTCTTTAAAAAAAAAAAGGTGAAGGCTCAAGGAAAAAGAGTTGTTGGGCCTAGGAACCGGCGGTTCCGGCAAATCGGAACCGGCCCGGAACCGGCGGTTCCACCTTTTAAGGAACCGGAACCGCGGAACCGGCCATGTCTAAGTTATAGTCCTTGGTCGAATGCCATTAAGTAGTTGAGCGTTATGGATCCTCTTTGATTTCTTGGGTAAGATCAAGATGTGAGGTTGTATACTATTTTGCTTCATGAATTAATCTCTCTCTCATGCCTTTTTTTCTTTTTCTTATTACTTTGTATGATACTATGTTAAGGTGGATGTGTGGACATACAAGAATGGATAAAATAAGAAATGAGGATATTCGACGAAAAGTTGGAGTAGTATCGGTGGCCGAAAAGATGAGAGAACATCGTTTGAGATGGTTTGGACATATTCTTCGAAGACCCCTAAATGCTTTCCGGTAAGAAACGGAAGTGTGTTATAGGGAGCATGACATGAGGAAAGGGAGAGGTCGGCCGAAACTTACTTGGGGAAAAGTAGTAAGACAGGATTTGTTGGAGTGGGATATAGATTGGCGTCGTCTTGTTTGTCTTGAGGACAGTGGAGAAAGCGATTAACATTGTGGAGGGGCAAAATTCCTATGTTCTAGCTGTAGTTTGAGTCATACTTTGTTTTTTTTTATATTCTATAACTATGTTATTGTATTTTGTTTTATTTTTATAGCTCTTTTTCGGTCTTGCTTTTTTAGGTTCATCGACCGCCGACCCAACTAGTTTGGGTTAAAGGTGATGTTGATGTTGATGTTGATGTTGATGTTTGTATGATGCCACGTCAATCTTCATTTAGTGTCTAATGTAACGTCGATGCCAAATAACTGTAGATATGTTAGAAAAGTTGGGCTCCTCTCGCATAAAACTAGTGGAAATTATAAAATTATAGGTAGCAAACTTCTGATACACTTAATCCTATTTTAAAAACAAAACGCGTGGATTAAGGGGATGGGTAAACACACAAACTTCGACCGAGAAAAATTAACATCTTAAACTCATTGATTGCCATGAAAGGATGAGGTGGCAGGTTTGATGGGCCCATGCTGACATGCGCCCAATGCAGGTGAGTCGAAATTTCTTAAATTCTTTTACCTCAAAAGAGAAAAGCAAAACTCAAATCCGTCATTTTCTTGAATTAGTGATGGTCATTTCGTTAAAGAATCTATTCATAGTACTCACAAGTACTATTTGCACATTTATAGGATTACCTATTTTTCGTAGGATAAGGAGTAACTTCTACTTCTAGGCATTATTAACAGGTTGGCCAAAGCACAAAGTATGGAGAATGTCTTAAATGGAAAAAAAATAATTGTAGAGTTTTTTTTTTACATTAATTATCTTTTTAGAAAGACATAAATCGGAGGGAAACATTTATTGGTAAGAGTTTAGTGTCCGAGTATGCTATACAATGCCAAATTATCGCGCAGAGTCGATTATATCTTTTTGTTCTTTTCTTCTTTCTATTTAGAAATATGAGAGTTTAAGCTCTTTCAATCTAGGTTTAGACCTGGATCAACATATGGGAGTTCCATAAATTTATAGTTAGAATTCGTGTACAAGTATTCTACATTCATATTTAATGGTGATCGTAGGAGCTTCGGTGACTCTTTAAACCACACAAAAATTTGCTAAAAAAAAAATGTTAGATCTATGTTTGTTCAACTTGTTTTGATTGTCTCCTTGTGGCGATGGTGTAGAAGGAGTCGAACCTTGACTTACACCGCCCACTAGCCACACCGTAGATACTAAAGAAGGAATTTATGACGTGCTCTCATCACGATGAAATAATTCACTTCGAGCGTGTGCTTAATCGTATTGATGCTCTAATCCTTCATGTTTTTTCGGATTTACTTTTGTTTTGCAGCATCATCGGCTTTACTCTATTTTGATTTTCTTTACTATGACATTTATGTACTTCTTATGTATCCTTTTTGGCAATCAATACAATATTCTTTCGATAAAGAAATGTCCAAGTGAAAGTTGGGCGGCATCCTCTGCATGTTTTTGCTTTTTCTCATCATTTATTGTGATGCCTTTGGCTCCACGTCAGCCCTTATTTAGTGTCAAATCAGTTGAATCAAGCAATCTTAAATATACTAAAAAAGTCCGGTTAGATTTTCCATCATATAAAATGGGTGGAGTTAAGTTGTAAATTTTTGCTGCACTTGAACCTATTTTCAAAATAACAAACACATTCATGCCGGATGGGTAAAAAAAAAATCAAACTTCAGCTAAGAGAATTAGCATTTTAAACCTTTCATTTCTAATTAATCAATAAACTCTATAAAAAATCACACTAAATCACTTAACATTTTCTACTTCATAATTTTTTAAAATTTAATACTAAAAAATCCCAAACCTCAAGACATTTGTAACAAATTTACCTCAAAATATTTTTTTAAATCACAAAAAATCAGTTTGGTATACCAATGACAAATTTATCTAAAACTAACTTTTTGATCACAAAAAATCATAAATCGATACACCTATGATAAATTTACCTCAAGCTAATTTTTTAACCATAAAAACCTCAAACCTGATACACTTGTGACAAATTTGGTCTAAATTAATTTTTTTATCACTAGAAAATCCTGAACTAGTACACTCCATGACAAAATTACCATTCGTTAGTCTTTTTTAAAAATGGGTTAATACCACGAAAAATCCCAATTTGATATACCGTGGCAAACATAGGGTAAAAATCTCAAACCTAGGTACACTTGTCAATCACCACGTGTCATTCAACTCAATAATTTGATAGTAAAATTCAACAAAAATCAATAGAGGTTTAATTTAACACAAGTATATAAGTTTTAGATAAATTTTTCACGAGTGTACTAGTTTGAGATTTTTTGTAGTAAAAAAATTATTTGTGGTAAATTTGTCATATGTGTACCCGGTTTGGGAGTTTTTGTGGTAAAAAATTAGTTTGAGATAAATTTATTATATATGTGCCAATTTAAAGTTTTTCGTGGTATTAACCTTTTCTTAAAATTTACATAATTAATGATAATCTCGTGATCTAACGATCACATATATCACGTCTAACATGGAGGGATACGTGCACAAATTCTTGCTTGCAAGGGGCCTTGGATATAAGTTGTGTATTTCTCGGAATTTTGATTCGCGCAAGAGCGTTATTAAATTCTCCTTCCCTTCTCCAGATTTTTCTCAAGAGCTAGGACTTATAAGCATGTTACGTTCGAAAATCAAATTAAAATTTTCCAGATATAATCATATGGCGTGGGCTTTCGTGGAGGAGCACAACTCTCAGTCTCGCTCAGCCCCTACCTTTTCACATTCCAAAAGATCCAATGGCTCTCCTCTATATATTTCCTCTCTTCAGGCAACCGAATTGGAAAGCAGACTCTGATTTTCAAATGCAGGTTCACTTGAGAAACTTTGCTTGGCAATGATGGCAGTTTCGAGAATCCTCTTCCTTGCGGCCATGGTGGCGTCGTAGGCTTATCGATGGCGCATTCTCCACCTCTGCCTCCGCCGCCTGCTCTGTCGCCGCCCATGTCGGAAGCATCAGCGTCCGCACCGATTCTCCCCAGCAGGTCACACCGATGACTCTACCGCCCAGCCGCCGCCGTCCCCTCCTTCATCGACCTTCACCGGGCTGCCCGGGTTGGCCAGCTCGTCACCGCCAGTCGAAGGCCCGTTGGCATACGATAGCGGCTGCGCTGTGACAAACAGGTTTGCTCTCTCAGCGGTTTTGGCCTCTGGGCTTGCTGCCGCATTGGCCGTGTGACGAGTTGCGATAAAGAGCTTCATCTTAAGCCAATGTCTTAGGCCGACAAATAAATCTGGTTTTCTCAATCACACGCAATATTACCATACATTGCACATTTCTGATCTATATGGTTCCCGGTTACTATAACTTCAATGTGATGTTTGAGAGTACGCATATGATGTTCATGGTTTCCCGTTAGCATTGTCGGTCTCTTCCAATGTGCTATTGTGTTTCATGAGTTTATCAGAATGCCATCTTGTACGAGGCAAAGAGTTCAACTAGAAGTTCTAATGATTTATTATTTTGACCTAAATGGCGCCAAGTTTATGCCGTTCACCTTTTATTTAACTTGCAAATAAAATATGTCCAGATTGCAGCAGGGATAATAGAACTCGATATTAGACTCTATTCGGGAATCGTTATAGCTTTTGATTTGATAAAACAATGGCCATTGGATGGAATTCGAAGAACTTAAGTCAGAATCAACATTTGCATGCAAATAGGTATGATTGCATGAGATGGTTAGGCAAATTACATATGCAAAGACACAATTTGGGCACTAGAAGACTGTCCATAGACCGCTTATCCTTGAAGGTTGGTTCTTTATTGTTGTGCTATTCGAGCCTTCTGAAGAGATTTCGATTTCTCTCGACCCAATAAATGTTCGTGCTTTATCGTAACTTTTCTCCTCTCCTTTCCTTCACGATTACAATGTTCTCTTTCCGTAATTTTGATTTAATGTGCTCACATCAAAGTCGAGAGCAAAGCTCGATTGTTGCTTAAAGGCATCAGAGGACAAGTCAGTTTTTGTTTTCGATGAAGTTGAGATGGTTTATGAGGTATAGGGTCCATAGTCGCATTGCAAGATGAAAGCACCGCAAGCGTAAACTAAACCCTCAAGAGGAGAACCAAATCTGACTCGAGTATAAAGTACAAAGCATCGAACTCGAACGGTAAGTGAACGGTGAAAAAGGAAAGGATTTAGAGACTTTGCCTTCCCAGAAATCGTAAATTAATGTCATGTGCTGATATACAATTACATCACTGCGACGAACGCTTCATTTATTTACAGCCTTTTTATCAAATTCTTTCTTCCCTCCACCAATGGCATGTACACATTTTCTCTCTATACCTTTCTCTGGAAGGAGCTGTTTTGATGGCTGAAAATGGTAAAGTTTATTTTTCTTCACGCGGTTGCTCGATGATCTTCTGGATGCCGGCTCCAATCACCGTCTCCACCTCTTGTTTCAGTTCATCGACCTACACATATTGAACCACGCACAATATCAGTGCTTCGTTATGCTTCCCCTTAATTTGTTGGTAACTCTATTCAGGTAATTATCCCGACAACTATGAATTTATCCCCGTGGTAACATTTTTTGCCCTCCGATTCTAATGCAGCGCGTCTTCGAGTGACTGCTCATGATATCTAGCTACCAATCTCTTTGGTCTCTAATTTATCGATCCATCGATCACAAATATGCTGGCAGTTGGCCTTGCTTGAGACGTAGGTTAACTTGTCGCAAGCATGTGGTATTGCATGGGCGAAAGAAGGCGCCGAGAGGTAGAGGAGGAGGACACAAGTACCTTATGAATGAAGTTCTCGGTCAAATGAGCGTCACGTGCAGTAGCTTCTGATACGTGTTCTACGAACAATGCAGCCTCCTTGAGATTGGTGTCATCGGGGAGCTTATCGGCTACTTGGGCCGATACCTTTTCGGCCACGGTCGCCACCTGCTCTACCACCTCGGCCACAATCTCGGCATCTTCTATCACCTCTTCAGCCTCCCCTGAAGATTATCTTCTTTAGGGAGAAAACACTCAAAATACTTCGTTTCTGAAACGCTACATCTAGTAAAAGTTAAGTTAGCTAAGTTGAGTAATGACACCGAATCGAATTATTTCGGAGACCCCAGCTGCAGCTACGAGTCATTTATGAGCCTTACCGAATCATTTGAAGGAAATATGTTTGAAATCCTTTTTGATGTTATATTGATATGGTATTCTGTCAACTGTTCAAGGATTAAGAACTTTTGCAGATGTTACCTTCTATTTGTTGCAGCGTGTCCCATTTGAGCTTCCAAAAGGGTATCAGGAGAGACAACATAGAGCCCATGACCCATCTAACCCTGCAATGGTTGAAAATTTCATCTTTCCTTTTCTTGTACGAGACTGGCCTGTATCATTCAATATCTTTTCCTGGTTTCATAATTTACGAAGTGAAAACTTTTGAAAAGTATTGTGAGAAAGAAAAATACCATGGTGGGAACCATGATGGCTTGGGAGGATTTGGCAGTGGCTTTGGGATCTCTCTACTTGCGTTCCTTTCCCTAAGTAGGACAAAAGAAATAACCATGTACGAGGTTCAGGGACTGATTTGCAGTTGATTTTCACAATACGAATACCCTTTCTTTCTTTGAAAATGTGGTGTGGAAAAAGAATCATACACAATACTGGAATCGGGTCTGTCCATTCCTTTGCGGTAAGCTCGGGAAATCTGCTGCAACCCCCGGTAATCAGTCGAAGAGCGGGGCTCGAACATCCATCGCACATCCCCACGGTGCTGACTCAGTCGATTTGCGATAACAGACGCGGGGGACCGAACCACACCTCTTAACACGCTGAAAGACGAAAAGTCGTGGCTGCGAACATCCTGAACAATCTCTCCATGTTGGATAAGCTAAACGCAAACGGGTGAAACCAAAGAGATCTCTCTTTATAAAAGCCAGTGCTTTAGGTGGATGTTACTCGGCATATTCGTAAGTGGGAAAAATGAATGATGATGGAAGGTTCTTGGGGAGCGTTGTTTATATGGAAGAGGAATGAAATTTGCGTGAAAGAATGCATAAGGGCTCCCTTCTTCAACGCCTGGAAAAAGTCAGGAGAAAGGAACAATAAACAAGCACGTCAAGCGATGGCGTGGGACGCCTTGTAACATAACGGGCGTTGACGTCAAGTTCAAGCTTTGACAGAGTCTGGTCGGTGTTCACCTGCCTTAAAAATGAACTGTACATTGAAAATATCGTGGAATTGACTATCCTAATTGCCGGTTCCTTGAAAGCTAAACTTTTCTTTCCTCACCACTTAGGGGATTTCCTTTAATTTAACTGATTAACAACGGTCACATTTCATGGATAAGGTAGAAGGAAAAGGAAGGACACAAGCAATTTCAACGATTCAACCCCAACACATGCCCTCAAGCTAAGTCACAATTCAAAGTCATATAAGCACGCAACAAGTTATAGAAATTAGTATGTAATCTTGAATAATTCCATCCTTTTATCGTCTTAGATTATATCAAGGCGTATAAAAACAAGGCACGTCTCATCCTCCCGTTGATTGGAGATGAGGGTGATTCTGTTAGTGTTAATCTAACACAGGATCAATGTCTATGTCAAGGACAAAAAAAATGCTTTTGGGTTTCCTAGATGTTAAGATTAAGTTTAATGGGACCACACATGTGGATATTCTGATAATTTTATAATAATACTATTTAGCAAACTAAACAGACTATAAGATTATAGCATGTTATTAAGATCGTTCATCACAGAGAATTCAATAATACATACCTCCATCCATCAAGTCCAGTAAACACAAGAGGAGGCGAAAGACCAATCTGGAATCACCTTGGATAAAATGAAATAAAATAAAAAAACCCCGGGGCGCAAATTTACATTTTAGCAATGTTGTTAACGTTAGTGCAAGCTTGGATACTAGTAGAGGTGGCAAATGCGACTAAAAGCCTAAAATCCATATTTTAACTCATATTTGATGATGCATGCCATAAATGATTGCCTTAAGCTTAAGTGGGTCATATATGAGTTGCCTAGTAACTTAAGAAGTCCTAAATGAGTTGAGAACTAACCCAGAAGGGAAATAAAGAAGTTTTCACTAGTCTTCCAGTGGTAAAAAAGCGTCCAATTCGATAGATGAAGTTGGAGATGTCATGACAATTTTTGTAGCTTTTATTATTTTTTAAATTTTCTGAAAATTTTCGGTAATTTTTTTCTTTTTCTTGTTTCCTTTCTTATCCTTTTTTTCTACGAAGTCGGCAAGGGCGTGAATCCCTCCCTAGATCCGAGCAAGGGCCGACCCTCTCCCGTGGCCAAGTGAGGGTCGCCAAAAGGGTCAGCCGGTGACCTTCATCGGACTTAGAAGAAAAAAATTGAAAAGAAAGAAAGAAAAAAAAATTTTTTTTAAAATTTATAAAAAGTTGTCAACTAGGTTGGTATTACATAGAAGTGTTTTAGCAATATAATTTTTTAAAAATTATTTAAAATTTTTTCTTAGATTAAGTTAAATATACAATTATTTCGCAATATGAGTCATGTTGGGTATGGCTCGCTAAATTTGTATTATATGAAAATGGGTCAATTTTGGTACATACCATTTATTCAACCCAATCCGACTTGGCCTCTTGTTTGATGGGTCTAGATGTTAGTCAGGCCACTCGCAGTCGGGATAGGAGCAAGGTTGCTCATGGCTGGTGTCCAACCCGCGAAGACCGAACGAGGACACAATACTTGTGGTTGTGCTCGGTTCACTCCAACAAAGTCACAATCAGCGGCATATACAAAACAACTTCAAAAGGAAAGAAATAAGTAGAGTCTCACAAACCACGGTCGGTAGTGACAGTAAGTGGCAGCAACAACAAGCAACGACGACCATATTCTCATAATTTACTAAGTTTATGGGATAATTAAAAAAAAAAAGTCTTAAACCTATTAGAAATATGCTAATTCAATAAGCCTTTTAATTTGGTCAATTTAGTTAAAACCTTTTAACAATTTGTCAATGTAGTCTATTCGATCAATTTTGGCTAGAAATCATCGTGAATTTTTTTTGTATTTTGTTTTTTCTTTCTTTGCTTAGCCTTTTTTTTTTCTTCTTATTTTTTTCACAATGGCCAGTGAGAGTTGTTGAGCTTGCTGGCCGCGGGGAGGGTGGGAAGCCCCGTCGGGCCGAGGGTCAAAGTGGCTTGTCTTGTGACCGGCAAGGCCATGGATAGGTGGCCTCACGCAAGGCGGCCTTACCCACTACCACGATGGTCTAGGTGAGGCTAGCCTTTAGGGAGGCCACATCGCCAAAATCCGGGTGAGGCTGAGCAAAGGCTCCACCGACCTCACAGGGCTTTGCGGCTTTTCGCTCAGGTCAAAGGTCTTAGAACCCTCGCCCTGCCACTTTGAAAAAGAAAAAAAAAAAAAAAAAAAGAAACAAAAAATTATTCACGTTAGTGCCTATAATACTACGTAGGATGACTAGTATCCACATAAGCAATTTTAGATCAAAATTTGCTGGATGGATTACATTGGCAAATTGTTAAAAAATTTAGGGCTAAATTGGCCAAAATAAAAGAATATAGGATTGAATTAGCGAAGCGCAATAGGCTTAAAACTTTTCTTGGTAATTTTCTTATAAGTATTCCTCACATCTAGTAATTACCATACAATCTTGTAAGGTTGAAGATTAAATTTGGCCGCTCGTGACTTTCAGTGAAAAATCGTATTCAACTTGAATTTATGATAAACTCTTTTCTCCTATTCTTTGTAACTTACCTAAATTAACTCCATGAACTTGAATTCTTTGAAATTATGTTGAGATGAAGAAAAAATGTGGAGCAGAAAAAATGAGCATAGAGTGTAAAATTATATTGTGTGATCGAATGAACAATAAAAGGTGAGCTTTTACCTAACGAGCAGCAGCTAATTCTTAACAATTGTACCATGATTAAGGCTTCCTTTCACGATCTAGCCTTTTTGGAAAATATTTTTCAGGATGTCGCTTTCTAGGAAAATGGCCATACTTTTCGATATTTGGCTGAAATCCAAAACGAACTGAAAAATGTTTCCTGCCATTTGGTAAGAAAAATCAATTTTCACCGTATGTGTTTTTTAATAAATTTTTATTTTGTAAAAAATCAATTTTTATTTTTTTTAATCTTTTTTCCCTTATTTTTCTTTTCTAATTTTAGTTTTCCTTTCTTCTTAGGCGAGCGACCGGCCGCCAAGGCTCGAGCTTGCTAGATTCTAGTGACCAAGCCTCGACCTTGCCGGATTTGGTGAGCTTGAGGCTTGCCGTGCCGCCTCGACGGGCTTGCCAGATATATTTCTTTCTTTGCTTGTTCCTGCTGAATACTTAGATGGACATCGACATCGTATTCAGCTAAGTGTGCTTCAGCTTATTGATGTATGCCTTTGCAAATCATTAAGAGTACATGCTCTAGGAACTCTTTTATCTTGAAGTTTTGTTATGATCCATGCCTCAGTTGTTATCTCAAGAAAGCCACAATTGACCATGCTAATTTTATTTCTGCAGGTTAAGAAGCCACACGGTGATGTGTATGTATGGTTTCTTAGGACTTTAGTTATACATGGGTTTGGTTGAGATAGTTCTGTTTTGGGACACTCCAAATGAGCGTTCTTTCCTTGGTTTATGTGCTGGTTTGTGATGATGTCTTGGGAATACCTGGGATGATGGTTTTGGCTGAGATAGTGCTGGTTTGTGATGATGTCTTGGCGAATACCTGAATTATAGCAGAATGAAGTATGTTGAGCAAGAATTGGCGAATTAAGAAAAAGAGCAGGAGCATTAATAAAAGTGATCTAGTTGAGAATGACATAAAGGGTGCGAAAGATGAACCATACAAGATTCCAGAGCATCTTAAAGTGAGTTGTTAAACGAAGTTTCTCGATGTTATCCATCCTCCAAGGCGGAAACAACGAAGTTTGTTGATTGTTTGCTTAATTTTTTTCCCTTCCTTCGTGGTCTTTGTAAGATATTTTATTTTATTTTTTTCTATTTTATCAATCAAGCAAGTCGCAATTGCTGATATAGAACATTTTGAGGTTGTAATTTTGCCCAAATTTGTGCCACAAATTGATACTTATTTTAGTATTTTGACAAGCTCGGGAATTCTATCAATGGCATGTTGCATAGTTTCCTCTATGATAATTTGATTTTCATTTGCAGCTTAATGAATTGAGAATCACATCATATTACTTTCAGGAGCCTAAGATAAAAACAAGGGGAAAAATAATAATAAAAAACCCTGAGGTCCAACCTGAATAGACCCGACCGACCCGACTATTTGGGTCGTGTTCCGTTCGATCTTAGTGCTGGGTCGGGTCAAGCATATATATGTTATGTTTGAATTGAGTTGGGTATCATGAAATCCGACCAGATTGGACCCGACTAGTTGACAACCTTAGAGGAGAGTCATATGAAATGCACAATTGATACATCAGTTGCAGGTTTTTCCACGCGCAGAGCTTTGGAAAATTCAATTCCCTGCGCCGGATCTTGATTTCTAATTACAAATAGATGTGCATGTATGTATGTTCAATTTTGACAAAAATAAAAAAACAAAATAAAATAAAAACATGTTATTGAAACAGAAATATCCAATGTCCATTAACCACGTAGAACTTAATTATCAGGACCTTCATCTATTTTGCGCAAGATCTACTATTAATAACGTTTTCAAAATAAATTCTCATATAGAGTTCTCTCCCCCATAATCGTGTGACAAAATCTCAGGGCCTTCTGTATAGAAAGTTACCCTTTTCTTTCCCTGAAAGGAATTAACCCCAGCCCGGTACCTCAGATATAATCCACGCTTATAGGCAAGTAGAGCGCTTGAGCTGAGCATAATGAACCGCCGGGACCGGACCGAACCTGGCCAGTTTGGTCCAGGTCCCGGAGGCTATGAAATAAGGTTATGGTGCTGCGGTTCCCGAATATATTTTTAAAAAATTTTAAATGTAAATCTAAACCTAAACCTAAGATGTTTAAAATCTTAGTATAACTTCCAAATTTAGTGACAACGTCATGTAATTAACAAGTGATTATATCGTTAACAACAAAAATTTAATGAAAAGTCACAAAAAAAAAAAAATGAGACCGGTCCAATGATTAGACTGTCCGGGAATCGGACCTCGGTCCCAAGACCATCCAGTCCAGTTCCCAATCTTTGAAATTGGGAACCGATCTATTCCAAGGTGGGACGGGATCGGACCGGGAACTGATCACCCCCATTTTGAGCCATGATTTTGCAACATGAAACAGATGCTCTCTGTCACGATAAAAACGCCACTCTGGCCTGACCCTGCACATATCGTGTGGCATCATCTTTCGACATTGCCTTTGAGATGCAGCAGATCAGTTACAGAGCTTAAAGGGATCTTTGCAGAACACAAGCTTCATTGTCATCATCTCCTCCACTTCAATCCTTCATGGCCTAAAGCATCTCACCAAACAGAGAGAAACACCACTTTTCCAATCCGCACTAAAACTCCCTCCTCCTCCAAGTACAGCAAAAAATGTTTCACCCTTCCTGTACCTATCAATTGTCGAAGTCTCTCCGCCTTCATTCTCACCATAGGTCTCACAATCTTTGCCCTCTCGTGCATCCCAAATCTCAAAACCCCACCATTTTCACCTTCAACACCATCACCGCCCTGGTCTCTCAAGCAACAGTGGCGTAGTATCCTCGACACCACTCTAAGCTCCGATAATTCAACCCTAGAGCCCAAGCTCGAAGCGATGGCCGAGAAAGCCCCATCAAGCGGTGCACATTTCTCCCGCTCAAGGACGTGCGCTTAGGACCCAACCTCAAGAAGGCCACACGTGGTTCATGAGCTCCATGTATGACACTCACGTAGAAGGCGAGGTCCAGTACCAGCATTTCCCTCGGAATTGTCGAAAGGTAGGGTTCTGTGCGTCAAAGGACGCAACACCCATGATGGGTCGTGGAACTACTACGCGCTCGCGTGGCCTGAAACTCTTCCGGCTAATGCCACATTCATGAGAGGCCTAACCTTTGTATCGTATAATCACTACCATTACGATAACATCTGGCACGGCTTGTCGTCCATCTTCCCGTTCATATCGTGGTATCAGAGGAACAGCTGCAGGTGCCCAGACCGGTGGGTCTTGTACCACTGGGGCGAGCTCAGGTCCAAGATGTCACCATGGCTGAAAAACTTGATGGAGGCAACGTTTGGTAAGCAACCACATATAGAAGTGTTTGACAAAATTGAGGAAAACAGTCCAGTTTGTTTTGAGGAGGCAGTTGTTATGAGACATAATGAAGGCGGCATGTCTAGACAGAGAAGAGTGGGAGGCTTACGACTTGTTGAGGTGCCAAGCAAGAAACTACTGTAATATGAAGTTGGGAGGTGAAATCAAAAGAGGCTTATGGAAAGAAGACAAACGGTAATGTCGGTCTGACAATGTTCATGCGAAGAGGAGCGAGATCATTCAAGAATGACTCAGCTGTGATTGAGATTTTCCGAGAGAATGCAATAAGGTCGAAGGATGTAATCCTGATGGTGGCTTACTCCAGTAATCTCAGTTTTTGTGAACAGGTGACTACATGCATCGATGGTATCTTATGCCTAGGACAACATTTTCATATTCCTACCTCGTACATTTAAGCTGGAACTTCACTCCGACTTCATCAATGAAACAGCTTTTGTAATTTTTAAAAAGCTCCTCGATCCAGACACTAAAAAATTCCCTGCACTGCTATTCTCTTCAAGCAAGCAACATTCAAGCCTGTGATAATAATCAAGGATCTTGTTTCAGGTGAAATTGATGAGCATGACAGACATTCTAGTGTCTCCACATGGTGCGCAGTTGACCAACATGTTCCTGATGGACAGAAACAGCAGCATAATGGAGTTCTATCCAAAGGGTGGTTGAAAAACGCAGGAGTCGGCCAGTATGTTTATCGCTGGTTAGCTAGTTGGTCAGGGATGAGATACGAGGGTGCTTGGAGGGACTCAGATGGAGACCTGTGTCCCTATCCGGAGGAAGATCGTCGATGTATGTCCATCTACAAAAGCGGTAAAATTGGATATAACAAGACATATTTTACAGAGTGGGCGAGAAATGTCCTTCGAGAGGTCATTACCACCAGGAAAGTAGGAGCACTGTCGAAAAATTCTTTTGGTGGCTCTGCTTGCAGCTAGATCTGCCTCTTCTAGATCTCATACTATAGATAGAGCTTGATGCATCAAAAATAAACAAAACAAAACAAACATGTCTATTCTTCTCAAGTGTACTTGACGTACCTGTGGAAGTGTCTCTAGGTAAGAAGAAAGTGCCTTTGCAACAGTAGAATCCAATGTTTGAACCCATCCTACATATTGCACGAGGGAAAGATTTGATCAAAAACATTACCTCTTGATTGTCCAATACCTCAACCTTTTCACATACGCACTGCTCTAATCAGGCGCAGGTTCCAGCGGGTTTAGCTCTGCTTCAGCGGATCAGTACCACTCACTTGTTCAGAGGATAGATTCCATGTAAATTTTGGATAAATTTTGGATAAATCACAGCTCCGAACAAGTGAGTGGCATTGTTATCTGGCAGAATAACTAGGAAGCATGGTTTTTGTCAATTATTCAGAAACTTGACATTGTATAGTGTCATAATCCACAGTTTAGTACTAGCCACTTCAAAAGCTCATCAAGGGCCAAAAGCCAACAACACACATGCATTACATTATGGGAACTGAATGTGTGCCTCTGCACCAACAATCCATCACATACCCAAAGTAGGATTCTGAGTTACTGCCGCTCAGAACTTCAAGTCTCAAACACTAAAACCCGGATTCAGCTGGATCCCCCAAACAGAAAATCCGCTTGGACCTATAAGCATAATCAGGAGAGCACTGCAAAATCATTTAAAATGTATCAGATGATTCAAGAAATCCAAATTAGGAAATACGTATAATAAAAATTGTTCCACGTAGATGGACCCAAATCTCTGAAAAGGAGTGATGTCCCCATCACTTAAACTTCCAAAAGAAATAGACGCTTTTACTATAAAGGACGATAAAAAAACTGAAGGCGAAATATGTAAGGGATAGGATTCATGAAGAGCCGAGCAACTTACCCTAGTTGCATTCCCATCACGCCTTCATCCCATCCTACGGGAGATTTAATCTCATTACCACAATGCATAATCCTTACCAAACAGGTCAGTAAAACCAAACGACAAAGGCGGACTTTCTGCAAATTACGTTCCGTTGCAGTCATGGACAAATTCTACCCCACATGTGTAATAACAAACAAAGAGTTGCCTTTTATCACGGAGCCTTGAGCCAATTTTAAGAAAAATGAAAACCTGTCCGGGAATCTTAGTGCTGCGTGCGTATTAATGTGCGGATCTCAATAATCTCGAGAATAGAAGCCAACACTCAAATCAAGTAACAGACTCTATCAAACTGAAAAACAAGACCATACCCTCCAGAACTTTGTGGGGATCGCCATTTTACCTGCATTCCAGGAGGAAAGAGTTCCGAGAGAATGGAAAATTGCGTCAAAAGGTACATTTTTAAGACACCTTTCGGTGAGTTCGAGCCTCGGTTAAGCACCAACGAGGTTCACCAATGAAGCATTAAACCAGAGAATCAATTAAACTGAAAACAAGAGAAAGAAAGGAGGCGGCAAGTGACGATCGAAGTGCGATTACGAGCCTGTATCCGTTCAATTCAAGCACACCCCATCTAATTTAAAATTTAAGGAAGTTTTTTGGGGCCGTAGAATTCCGACCACTACTTAGGAGTTTTGATTTGCATACCCAGAACTCTCAACTTACCACAATGGACGAAGAAGGGAAATTCAATTGAGTAAAAGAAAGAAGGAGGAGAGAGGAGGATATAAGCCAGTACAGTGACTGGTGACGTTCTGACCTGTAGAGGGCTTGGGACCTGTTCCTGCTCTCAACACTTCCTTCTCCACTCCACCTCTCTCTCTCTCTCTCTCTCTCTCTCTCTCTCTAGGTTTTCAGTTGCAATACGTAGCAAATCGCGAACGATGCCTTATATATACGGTTCATTTTGATATTCTCTTCACTGTTTTCCTTCTCCACTTTATGATTCCTCTGAAGATGAAGTCGTTGATTTTGGTCGGAGATCGGGTGGCTATCTCAAAGCTCATTAGGCTGGCAAGAAAAGGCTTCTTGGGCTTTTCTAGGCTCGACAAAACTTTCACCGGAAGGACACAGCCCGTGATCGGACGAATGCCCATGGTCAAATTTCACCAATCCTCCCTGTGTCTCTGCCTCTCTCTCTCTCTCTCTCTCCCTCTCTCTCTCTAACGGAAAAACACTGCCCTACGCTGTCATGCAAAGTTTTGCCAGAACTAGCAAAAAGAAAGCCTGGTTATTAACCCATTTCGCAGCTCACTCTTAAACGTTTAACTATACCCTTTAACTGCATTCCTTACGGGCTCTCCGCCTATATAGGTCCTCCTCTCTCTCTCTCCCTCTGTGTCCAACAACACGACAGTACAATCCCTCCTCTATTTCTCATCCCTCTCCTTCCCTTCGTTCTTCTCCGGCACCCCGCTCTCTGATTCCGCCGGGTTTCGGACGATACCCGTGACGAGATAGCATCTGGGTAAGGATCTAGTGAAGGAAAAGATCGGTTTTGCTTTCCCGGGATGGAAGGACGAAGGATGAGGCAATTGATGCTACCTTGGTATGAGAATCCGAAGTATCCGTGTTGCTACTCGTAGGTGGTAATCACACCTGCTGCTAGGTTTTGCACTCGCTAAAGATTCCCCTTCCTTTGTCTCTGCGTTCAATTCCTCTCTTTTTCAAGGCACTCATCTTTTATTCTCGATTTTGGTTGTTCCTAATTGGTCTAATTATCGCCAAGTTCAGTTTCTTTCCGTGCATCGAGTTTGTGACCTGTACGATTAATCGGCTGAAGGCTAAAGCTCAATGGACTTGGTTCATAGTTTTCCGGGCCAAGAACCAGTACAAGATGACACATTTGGATGGAAGATCTGCCCCGGATTACGATTCCTAGATGGTGATTCATTTGCCCAATTCTAGAAGTCTTCCTTGTCATATCGAGATCGTTGTTTTCTGGCTACTGATTTATACTCCATTGCCTTGCTTAGGGATCCCTTATGAAATCCCCTCATTCAAGGTCTAGATTCAATGCGCTTGAGTTCGGTGTTGTCTCTCTGATATGGGTAACTTGCGATCCGTGAATCTCCTCTTTCGGTTTTGTCTCGTGAGGGCCTCCTTAAGAAAGGGGACTGGCTCTGGTTGTAAGCTCTGGTATTGGGCAGCTCGGTGGGAATCTGCAATTCTTGGATAGTAATGGGATCGTTTTGAGTGGAATCAGATTTGGAGACCGAGTCTGATCCCAGACAGGACGTTTGATTTACCAATTGTATCTGGTTCAGTTGACCCCTAAATTCGTGGATAGGGTAGTGAAAATAAGTGGCATTCTTGCCCGTTCAACATAGCAGTGATCCTTTGAATGCTTTCCAGAACCGTCAAATTATAAGATCGTGTACATGAAGATCTGAGCGCACCGTCTGTGTCAATAAGGAAAGTCGACTTCTATTCAGCTCCACAATCTCCTCGACAAAGCGAAAACTCTGCGACTTAGCGTTAGAAGCCAGAAAGCCACCCTACAGGGCTTGGAGGATGTGTTTGCTAGACCACCAAGACGAAATCTAGTAAGATCCAGAGACTACATGAAAGAGAATCAAATATCTTCCTGGGTTGTTAGGTGATTCTCTCCGTGGCTACAACCGCCGCAATTTCATCACGGGTAGGCTCGCGGGAGGATGACAAGGAGTGGTGGAGGTGGTTTCATCACGGACTATCCTATGCAAAATCAACACTTTAGGGTGCACCATCTTCAGACCGGATCTGAGGATGCACGCGTAGATGTATCAGATTGATTTGACTAGGAACGCTGAGGAAGAAGAGTATGTCGTGGTGAAGGCCGAGCGCGGAAGTAACCGAAGAGAATGATAAAGAAGAGGAGCGACACATCTAGTGGATAAATGTTCCTGGAATGCAGCAGTCAATGGTTACCGAAAGACGGCCGGAATACAAAAGACACACTGGGATTGCCTGGCTTTGTATGGAAGGTTGAGGGACGCAGGGGTTGCTGTTTCTCAATGGGTAGGCTTGAGACGAAAACCTTAGATCAACGCTTCGCTAGCTCTTCAGGTTTCATGCCGTTAGTCTTGTGATTAATCCCGAAAAACAACGTGCAGACGCAGTTTCTTCCACTGAACTGTATCGCCGTCGATGTTAGTTCCGTGCGTTTGAGATGTCTAGTTCTCGCTCCCTGCTATGGAGGATGATTTATCTGTCCCGGGGTAGTTGTTGGCTTCTTCTATGTTGACTCTTTGCTGGTGACTCCAATATGAAATAAGCATGCAGACAATTGGTGCGGCAGCGCAAAGTCAGTCGATCCTCGACCCATCCCAATGGGAACATCA